>CM060339.1:11346746-11349246 GCA_030674155.1 Stramonita haemastoma | reverse complement strand
CATTTACATTGAAATTAAGGCTACTCACCTATGCTAGAAACTTTGCAGCGAAGATCTGGATTTTGTATACTGTTAGCTGGAAAGAGGAATTTATGGCTAGACCATATCAGCTTATACACTTTCTATTCCTGGCTTTGGTGATGGATGACTTCATTGTTTAGACATGTTTTACATCAAATAAAACAACAACAAAAACAACAAAAGTACGCTTCCTTTCCCAAATTCGTTTTCAAACTGCCAGATTTATCTTTTGATGTATGGCAAATGTCTTGTGGTGACAATATTCCAAAGTGTATTAAAAGAACAATGAGCATAGTCCAGTCTCTGCGTGTGAACATGCATGCACATGTGTCTGCGTTCATCTTCTTCTCTGATCTGAGATTTCAAACATTAATTTTTGAATTTGTGATAGAGAAGAGAGAGAGAGAGAGAGAGAGAGAGAGAGAGAGAGAGAGAGAGAGAGAGAGAGAGAGAGAGAGAGAGAGAGAGAGAGAGAGAGGGGGGGGGGGGAAGAGAGAGAGAGGGAGAGGGAGAGAGAGAGAGAGAGAGAGAGAGAGAGAGAGAGAGAGAGAGAGAGAGAGAGAGAGAGAGAGAGAGAGAGAGAGAGAGAGACTCTGTGTGTGTTTGTGCGTCTGAGTGTCTGTCTGTGTGTTGTCTGTGTGTCTGTGTTGTGTGTGTGTGTGTGTGTGTGTGTGTGTGTGTGTGTGTGTGTGTGTGTGTGTGTGTGTGTGTGTGTGTGTGTGTGTGTGTGTTAGATTGTCTATGTTGGTGGGCGCATAAAATTATGTGTGTGCATGTGTGTGTGCATATGACTGTGTGCATGTGTGTATGTGTGCGTGTGTGTTTGTGTATGTGTATGTGTGTGTGCATGTGTATGTGTCTGTGTCTGTGTACGCAGCCGCGCGTGCACGTGCGTGTGAGTATTTTTTTTACAACCTTTTCACCTTTCCTCTCGAAATTCTTTATCTTATACTAATCCTCCATAGGCTAAAAAACAAAAACACCGACAGACAAAAATACCGAAAAATAAGCTATAAGGAGATACATTTTCATTTTCCTCCTTTTCAAGGACGATGAAAATAAGATACAACGGAGAGTGAGGAGAGCAATAAGAAAGGGGAGGGGGGAGTGAGGGAAAGAGGGGAGGGGGTAACAATGGAAAAAGCTCTCCAACAGATTTCTCGAAATCGATTTTCTAAACCCTCTGGCACCTAAGACACATTTCAAAGCACGTTGTGTGTGTTGTGTGTGTGTGTGTGTGTGTGTGTGTGTGGTGTGTGTGTGTGTGTGTGTGTGTGTGTCGTGTGTGCTGTGCGTGGTGCGTGCGTGCGTGCGTGCGTGTGTGTATGTGGTTAAGACCTTCTCTTTGTTGTTTGTCTGTCTCTTCTCTTCTCTGTCTGCCTCTGTCTCTCTGCTCTCTCTCTCGTCTTCGTCTCCTCTCTCTTCTCTCTCTTCTCTCTCTCGTCTCTCTCTCATCTCTCCTCTCTCTCTTCCTCCTCTCTCTCTTCTTTCTCCCTCCCTTCTTCCTTCTTCACTCCCTCCCTGCTCTCTCTTCCCTCTTCTTCACTCCTCGTCACCCCTCACCCCCCCCACCTATCTTTCACCCCACTCCTCCCTCTCCCTTCTCTCTTTCTAACCCTGTCTCTCTCCCCTACCCCCTGTTTTCCCTCCTTCTACACCCACTCTATACCTCCCCCTCTCTCTACCACCTATCTACACCCCTATCCACCCCACACACTTATTCTCTCGCTTTACTACATCCCTACACCTTCCCCCCCCCTGGCTCCCCTTCCAACTAAATACACTACAAAGACTACACAGTCAACACACAATGCTGGCCTACTACCACCGTAGGTAACTAGCCCTATCTTCTAACAACAGATCTACACCACCAACAAATGATTCTCAGTCAAACCAACTAGCACTGGCCCTACTACCCCATAGGTCAGTACTAGCCTAGTCTTTCAGTAACAAACCAGATCCTGTAGCCTACCCCTATCAACAAAGGACACAGCAAATTAATGATTCTGCAGTCAAGCAACTGCTCCTACTACACCCACTAGGCTATAGGCCACTAGCCTAGTCTTTTAGGAACAAACCTAGACCCTGAACCCCTTACTCAACAAAGACACCAGCAAAAGACTCTGCAGTTTAGCAAGCTTACCCCTATTACACCCACTAGGCCATACTAGCCTGGTCTTTTAGGAACAAACCTAGATCCTGAACCCCCTACTCAACAAAGACACTGGGCTAGCAAATGACCCTGCAGTCAAGCAACTTACCCCTATTACACCCACTAGGCTACAGGTACTAGACTACTCTTTTAGTTACAAACCCAGACTCTGAACCTCCTACTCAACAAAGACACCAGCAAATGACTGCAATCAAGCAACTTGGCCCTACTACCCCCACTAGGCCTAGGCTTTAGACAGGCCTACTAGCTTAGTCTTTTAGCCTAGTGACAAACCCAAACCCTGTACTTAGCCAGCAGATGGTTCTG
>CM060339.1:11334246-11336746 GCA_030674155.1 Stramonita haemastoma | reverse complement strand
TGAGAGTGATGAATTGTATTTAGAAGGTGAAGGAGAAGCAGAAATTGCTTTTTTTTACATCCAGCCTTCTAAATGATACACACAGAAAAAGCAAACTAATAACAGAAAATGGAAAGAGAGAGAGAGAGAGAGAGAGAGAGAGAGAGAGAGAGAGAGAGAGAGAGAGAGAGAGAGAGAGAGAGAGAGAGACACAGAGAGAGAGAGAGAGAGAGAGAGAGAGAGAGAGAGAGAGAGAGGAGAGAGAGAGAGAGAGAGAGAGAGAGAGAGAGAGAGAGAGAGAGAGAGAGAGAGAGAGAGAGAGAGAGAGAGAGAGAGAAACAGACAGACAGACAGACAGAACTCTGAACTCTCTGAACTCTGAAATGATTTAATGTGCATTGGCCCAAGGCCACAATGCATTTCTTGGGCTTGTGATGGAACAATGGGTTCATTCATATTGTTGGCAAAGAAAACACACAAAAAGAACAGATTTATAACTGATCAAAATAGAACAAACAGAGACTATCATAATTCATTGTCACGATCCCTAACATCAAGCGTAACAAAATCACAAAAGATGATGTCTAAGAAAATTGTGAAGATCAATCATATCAAATATAATCAAATCGTAACCGTTGTTGAATATACAGCCTGAAGTACTGAACACACTGAGCTTTGTACAGTCTGAAGTGTAGAGATAGAGAGAGACAGAGAGAGACAGAGACAAGGGAGGGGGGGGACTGGTAAGGCCGGCTGAAAGAGAGAGAGAGAGAGGGAGGAGAGAGACAGAGACAGACAGACAGACAGACAGAGAAGCAGAGAGACAGACAGACAGTAGAGAAGAGACACAAGAGAGAGAAGAGACAGAGAGAGAGAGAGAGAGAGAGAGAGAGAGGGAGACAAGACACACAGAGAGAAAGAGAGAGAGAGAGACTGACGGTCAGACAGTCAGACAGACAGACAGACAAATATAGACAAAGAGAGGAGGGACAGACAGAGACACAAAGAGAGAGACAGGGATAGAGAGTGCTGAGAAGAGAAACATTAGAGGGAGAGATTGGTTGGTTGATTGATATTGATTGTTCATCTTTATTCCCAAGGCTTACAGATCAATATCAACATACTGTTGTGTTGGTGTTTTTTGTTTTTTTTTACATCCAGTCCTTCGAAGAGAGGGAGAGAGAGAGAGAGAGAGAGAGAGAGAGAGAGAGAGAGAGAGAGAGAGAGAGAGAGGAGAGAGAGAGAGAGAAGAAGAGAGAGAGAGAGAGAGAGAGAAGAGGAGAGTGAGAGACAGAGAGAGAGAGAGAGAGACAGTGAAGAGAAAGAGAGTAGGAGGAAGAGAGACAGTGAGAGAGAGGAGAACAGGAGAGACGAGAGAGGAGAAGAGAGAGAGAGAGCAGAGAGACAGAGGGACAGAGAATGGGTGGAGAGGGAGGGAGAGAGAGGAGAGAGAGAGAGACAGAGAAGAGAGAGAGAGACAGAGACAGAGAGAATGGGGGCGCGGTGAGGGAGGAGACAGACAGACAGACAGACAAACAGAAAGGGAGAATAGAGAAAGACAGAGACAGACAAAGAGATAAGAGAGAATTCAGAACTTGGCAGGGAGGAGGGAGGGAGAGGAGGAGGGGGAGAACAGAAGAGGATAGAGGATAGGATTAAGGCGGGCGGGGGGGGGGAGGGAGGGTGGAGGGAGAAGGGGCAAGAGAGGGGACAGGGATTGTGGGGCAGGGGATGGGGGAGGGGGGGGGGGGGGGGCTAGTTGTCTGCCTCGTCAAGCTGTCGGGTTCGTGACTCATCAGTGTCATTGACAGACAAGAGACGTGACAGCAGCCCCCCCCCCCCCCTCCTGCTCCTCAATACTTCATCAGCACCATTCAACACCCCTCCCCTCCCTCCCCATCCCCTCTCCTTTTCTCCCTCTGTCTCTGTTGGCGCCGGGTAGTGGATGGTGGTGGTGGTGGTGATTGGGATTTGGGGTGGGAGTGGGTGGGGGGTGGTGGTGGTGGTGGATGTGGGAGGAAGGTGGGGGGGAGGGTGGGGTGGTGGTAGAAGCGTACGTATAATCTGTTGCCAAGATTACGTTACTAGCCTACATGTGTACGTTGTTGTTGCTGATTTTGTTGTTGCTGATTTTGTTGTTGCTGATTTGTTGTTGTTGCTGATTTTTGTTGTTGCTGATTTTGTATGTTGCATGATTTGTGATGGATGGTGGATGCTGTTGGTGTTTTTTGTGTTGATGATGATGAAGATGATGATGATGATGATGATGATGATGATGATGATGATGATGATGATGATGATGATGATGATGATGAGACGACGACCACGACAATGACGACGACGACGACCACCGACGACGACCACGACGACGACACGACGACGACCGACGATGATGATATGATGATGATGATGATGATGATGATGATGATGATGATGATGATGATGATGATGATGATGATGATGATGACGACGATGACGATTACAATGCCATTGGTTCATTTGCTGTTTTCACAGCAGCTGT
>CM060339.1:11314246-11321746 GCA_030674155.1 Stramonita haemastoma | reverse complement strand
GTTTGTTGATGCTGCTTCGAATTATCAAAGTTTTTGTGGGGGGGGTTGTTTTGGTTTGGTTTTGTTTCATTTTTTTTCTGTCCAGTCACTGATAGAAATTCAATAAAACTTTTTTGGAAAAAAACATGCTTAGAAAAGTCAGCTCGTGCATACATTCCTAGTATCAGAACATCTTGCACACACGTTCAATCCTGTTACCGCTTTTCGGAAGAGTAGGCCACTGTATGTCAGTGCGAAGGTGTGAATTTATTTATTTTTACAGAAACTGCACACACACGGCGACTGGATGTTAAGAAGCACGTAAGTACTTATTCCATTTTCCTCGATATAAAGGAATAAACAAATCAGAGTAAACTAAATAAAGGTAAACTGTATTGCCTTTCAGGGATGACTTCAGTGTTTTTGACTTGACTTGACTATGCAAGGGGGACAAAGGAAAAGAAGAAATAAACAAAAATGGGTAGAAGGCTTTATTGTTGAAGGAGATCTGTGCAAGAGAGACTGGAAACAGTAAAGAACGGAGAATAAAAATACATAACAAAAACAGAAATAAAAATGACTAAACAATTAAAGTGAGCAAACACTCGAATAAATAAACAAACCATTGTATGAGTACATTAATAACTAAAAAGTAAGTACACAACGGAATGAATAAGAGAAAGACTGAATGAACGAACACATGAAGAAAACTGTGAAGTTATGAATACTAGCATAAATGATTAAATAAAACGCATTAATAATAAAGGGGATGATAAATTTCATATAAGTATTTATTCAATCAAATCGAAAGAAACAGAACAAAAGAAAGAAAGAAAGAAAGAAAGAAAGAAAGAATTGAAAGAAAGAAAGAAAGTAAGAAGAAGAAAGAAAAGAATAAAAGAAAGAAAAAAGAAACAAAGAAAGAAAGAAAAGAAACGAAAAGAGAGAAGAAAGAAAGAATGAAAGAAAAAAGAAAGAAAAAAAGAAAGAAAGAAAGAAAGACAGACAGACAGACAGACAGACGAAGGGCAGCAGACAGAAAAGAAAGAAGAAAGAAAGAAAGAAAGAAAGAAAGAAAAAGAAGAGAAGAGAAGACAGACAGACAGACAGACAGACAGACAGACAGACAGACAGACAGACAGACAGACAGGCAGGCAGGCAGACAGACAGACAGAACGAAGACAGGACAGAAATAAAGAAAGAACGAAAGAAAGAAAGTAAGAAAGAAAGAAAGAAAGAAAAAGAAAAGAAAGAAAAGAAAAGAAAAAAAAGAAAAGAAAAAAAGAAAGAAAAGAAAAGAAAGAAAAGAAAGAACGAAAGAAAGAAAGAAAAGAAAGAAAGAAAGAAAGAAAAGAAAAACAGAAAAAAGAAAAAAGAGAGAAAGAAGTAAACCACTAAAGAATTCCACAAACAACGAAACAAAGAAGGAAAGAGGGAGAGAAAAGCACACAGCAAAACAAACTATAAGAAATACGGCACAGAAAGCAGACGTTAAACGCAGTCAACTTCACGTCTGATATTCGAATAGGCTCCAACACACAACAGCTGAGTCAACTTTGGTTTTTACCTGGTTATTCGTTCTTAAAGTGCTTATGGCTAAACATGCAATAAGATTACGAAAAATGACGGCAAGAAAATGAGGAGTCACACACACACACAACACACACACACACACACAACACACACACAATCACAGACACAGACATACGGACAAAGACAGACAGACAGACAGACAGACAGATAGACAGAGAGAGACATACACACCAGACACACACAGACACACACACACCACACACACACACACACACACACACACACACACACACACACACACACACACACACACAAAACATGCGCACACACACATACTTACACACACTCATGAATATTATACATTTATATGTGTGTGTATATATAAATATAAATATATATCTATGTGTGTGTCTCTGTGTGTGTGCGCGTGTCTATGTGCGTGTGTGTGTGTGTAGTGTGTGTGTGTGTCTCTGTCTGTCTGTCTGTCTGTCTGTCTTTGTCTGTATGTCTGTTTGTGTGTGCGTGTGTGTGTGTCTGTATGTGTATGTGTGTGTTTGTGTGTGTATGAGTGTGTGTATCTGTGTCTGTGTCTATGTCTGTATGTGCTCAGTGCGCAATATGAGTATACAAACATAGTATTACATACATTATCATGTATATGTGCGCAAACCACATCTGTGTGGGTTTCAGAATAAAACGGAGACAAACAAAATGTCAGCATTGCGGGCTTTCTCCCCATCCATCATCTTGGGTGTTGCAAACAAAATCAATTCCCCAGTCTGATGTAAACCTGCCAGATCTTTCAACAAAATCTACGAGTAAATGAAGTGATCCGTCACCAGAGTGGACACAGCTGTTTGAATCGTAAAAGAAACACGAAAAAAGGCAAAAAAGGGTGTGTGAAGGAAGTGGGGGTGATGTGGAGAGAGATAGGCTAATGGTTAGAGTGTGGAGTTCTTACACACACAGACACAACAACAGCAACACACAGAACAGCACTGACACACATACACAACACAGACACACAGACACACAGCACACAACACACACTACACACTACACACACAGACACACACACACACACACACACATACACAGACACAGACAACACACACACAGCACACCACACACACACACACACACACACACACACACACACACACACACACACACACACACACACACACACACACACACACACACACACACACACACACACAGAGCAAGAAGGTCATCTTCGTCATCATCATCACCACTATCATCACTATCATCAAACCAACAACAAACATTAAGGGCAACAATAACGGTGGATGGGTGGTCTACAGGTAATGCGCCTACCTAAAAAGCAAAACGTCCGGGTCAGAAGAGTACGGTGGTTTTAATCCCGTTTGGGCCCAAAACTTTTCCACCATCCATCAAACAAGGAGTGGTGGTCGGGGTGCTAGTCTTTCGGATGACACGATAAACCGAGGTCCCGAGTGTTACACAAAACCATTCAGCACACGTAAAAGAATCCATGGCAATTAAAGAGTTGTCCCTGGCCAAGTTCTATAGAAAAAAGCCACTGGGGTAGGTATGCAAGTACAGTTGCAGATAAGAAAAGAAAAAAAATCATGGGTGGTGCTGGTAGTGTGGCGACGCGCTCTCCCAGGGCCGGGGAGAGCAGCCCGAATTTCACGCAGAGAAATCTGCAGTGACTTAAAGTGGTATTAAAAAAAATAGTAAAATAAATAAATAAAAAGCCCACCATTTTAAATCAAGGAAACAAGACTAGACCGATATAAGGGGGAAAAAAACTAATCACTGCTCCTTCATACAAGACACTCACCCCTCACGCCTCATCCCTCACGCCTCACCCCTCACGCCAACACATCCTCACGCCAACACATCCTCACGTGTTCCTGCTCCTTCCCTAACATAGCCATCACCCCCCCACCCACACACCCCCTTACCCCTCCTTCTCCTTCTTCATTTTTTTCTTTTCTTTTTTATTCAACACCGCCATCTTTATCTCTGGGAGGTGACCAATTTCCGGTTATGTCACGTGACCTGAAGGGGGATTTCCTGGTTGCCAGACACCAGAGAACTCGTCATTTCCTGTCCAGTCAGGCCAGGGGAGACTACTTTACACCAGCCTCTGGTGGACACTGTCCCTCTGCTCCCCCATCCCTATCACGCAGGCTGGGCACGTGAGATTTGAAAGCGAATATTACACGTGCGATGTCGTTAGAGACACTTTTTGTGTTCCTGTCGCTGTTTATGTGTATACGTCTCTGTCTGTCTGGGTGTGTCTGTGTGTGTGTGTGTGTGTGTCCTTGTCTGTCAGTCTGTCCGTTTCTCTGTCTCTGTGTGTGTCTCTCTCTGTGTCTCGCTCTCTGTCTCTTTCTCTCTGTCTCTGTCTGTCTGTCTGTCTGTCTGTCTGTCTGTCTGTCTGTCTGTCTATCTGACTCTCTCTCACTTCTATAATTGGTGTTGGTGAGTTTTTTTTACTTTTTGTTGCTTTCTGTTTTATCTTTGCTTTTTGGCTTTTCTCCTGTTTTGGTAGTTTTTTTTTTTTTCTATTCCCTAATCAAGGCAAGGGCCGGGTGAAAAAAGTATGTAAATGCTTACTCTGTTACCCTTAGAAAATAAAGATTATTCATTCATTCATTCATTCATTCATTCATTCTTCATTCTTCTCTCTCTCTCTCTCTCTCTCTCTCTCTCTCTCTCTCTCTCTCTCTCTCTCTCTCTCTCTTCTCTCTCTCTCTCTATCTATCTATCTATCTATCTATCTATCTATCTCTATCTTTATCTCTCTGTCTGGGGGGTCACAAACAGATGGAGCGACTGTCAATTTTTGTTTTTACTAAAATCTGTTTTAAACCTCATCCAAGGTCATTCTTTTTGTCCCCGGTTTTCTCCTTTATTTCTTCTCTTTATAGTTTTTTTTTTTTTTTTGCTTTCGCTACACTTTTTTAGGGGCGGGGTAGCTAAGTGGTCAGAGTACTCGCTTTACCCAAGTCAAAGTTAAGTAGCATCGAGGGTGGCTACCCCAACACTGGACGGGTGACTGTTTGTGCGCCTTAACTTCGGTACAGTCCCCGAATCCACCCAGCTGTAAATGGCTACCTGTCTCTTTCGGGTCAGGGAAGTTAAAGCAGCAAGGTAGAGGAGATGGGCGCAGCCCTTAATACGCTGGCCCCTAGGGAAGCCCCGTGTGCGAATGCACGCAGAACTTCTTCCGCACACGTTAAATCCTGTCCCGCTTTTCGTAAGAGTAGGCCATTGTGTGCCGGTGGGAACAGATGACAAGATCTCTTTTTTAAAACTGCATACACATAGGGACTGGATGTAAAAAACACATGAGTGCTTATTCCATTATCCTCGATATAAAAGAACAAATTAATAGATAAATAAATACAATCTCTCTCTCTCTCTCTCTCTCTCTCTTCCCCCTCCCCCTCTCCTCTCTCTCTCTCCTCTCCTCTCCTCTCTCTCTCTCCCTCTCTCTCTCTTCCCTCTCTCTCTCTCTCTTCATCTCTCCTTCTCTCTCTCTTCTCTCTCTCTCTCTCTCTCTCTCTCTCTCTCTCTCTCTCTCTCTCTCTCCTCGCTTCTTCCTCGTTCTCCTCCCCCCCCTCTCCTCTCTCGTTCTCCTCCCCTCCTCTCTTCTCTGTTCATTCAGTCTCCTTTTACCCACGCAAAGTCATTCATTCATACATCACCTGCGTGTCAAATCGCAACTACTGCAAAGTACGTGCATGAAACCTTGTAACGAGGGTGTGGCATTTTTGCCTTCCTAATGCGGTTAATAAGCTTTTGCCCCGGGGTTCGGGAGACACTAAGTCTTCTTCTGCTGACAGCTGCAGAGAGACGATAGGCTAGAACAGAAAGAAAGGAAGAAAGAAAAACAAAACCGCGCAGGAAAGGTCAGACCAACAGCGACCTTTAAATCTTTGGTTGGAATCATCAGATACAGCAGCTGTGTGTGTTGTGGGGGAGGGGGGGGGGGAAGTAGGGGAAAACAAGTCAAAAGTAGGAAGCGTTTTTTTTGCAAAGCTAGGAGAAAAGCAGCAGGGTGAAAACTTGGTTGTCGATAGCTATCATCTCCAGTAAGTCCTCATAAACATGCGTGTAGACGTTGGCACGGCTAGTAGATCTCCTGTATGTATGTTGCCGTTGCATCAGAAAACGCACACGGCTCTTACAGGTTCACAAATCTTGTCGTATAGCCCACACTTTCTTATTTTTAATTCGAATGAAAACTTTTTTTTAATTCGCACAAATATCATACTGATAAAGCTAGTTTGTATGAAAACTTTGGATGCGGCTATAAACCGAAGCCCTGTCTGCAGAACGCCTTGTGCTAACATTAAAATATCTCCTCCAACGGGAATGAACAAGGGTCGTCAAATTGTGAGTGCTATGTTCTGACCACTAGGCAATCCCGCCCACCCCCCACCCCCCCCCCCCCAGGAGACAGAGAGAGAGAGAGAGGAAG
This sequence comes from Stramonita haemastoma, assembly GCA_030674155.1. Lineage (NCBI taxonomy): Eukaryota > Metazoa > Mollusca > Gastropoda > Neogastropoda > Muricidae > Stramonita > Stramonita haemastoma. The sequence continues at coordinate 11,315,754 of CM060339.1, read as the reverse complement.
AGTGAGAGAGAGAGACAGACGAAGACGAGAAGACAGAGAAGACAGAGAGAGAAGACAGAGAGAGAAGCTGCAACTTGCCACAGAAAAGAGTCATTCTTGCCTTCCCTGTCCTCTCCTTAAATCCTGTTATTTCCCATCCTCAGTTCTCCTCACCTCCCTCCCACATCACATCGTATCCTCCCAGACACTCCTCATAAAATCCCCTTTCAAAACGTCATCCACATCTCCTGGAGCCCACCAATTTCCGTTGATGTCACATGACCAGAAAGTTCTAGTCCCCCCACCCCCCAGATGTCAGACGCTGACACGCGTCATTTCCTGTCCAGTAAGAAGGGGTGAGAATTGCATTCAGACATGTTGGACAATGGTCTACCCTGACTACACACCGGCGTGAAAAATCACAGGCAAATATTGTATGCACAAAGATATAGAACGCTAGGGCATGCGCTCTCTCTCTCTCTCTCTCTCTCTCTCTCTCTCTCTCTCTCTCTCTCTCTCTCTCTCTCTCTCTCTCTCTCTCTCTCTCTCTCTCTCTCTCTCTCTCTCTCCCCACCCAACAACCACACACACACACACACACACACACACACACACACACACACAAACAACACCAAATTTACCTTATACTTTAATTTCTCCTTTCTTTTTTAGTCTAATAGCATTGTCATTGAAGAGACTATAAACAACGATTGACAATGACAACAACAACAACTACACACACACGCCACAAATAGTGGGATGCATACACAGAGACAGCCAGACACACAGAGGAGGAGAGGAGAGAGAGAGAAGAGAGGAGAGAATAGAAGAGAGAGATAAGAAAAATTAAATTAAATTATGTTGAATGAAATCAATTTCTTTTATTTCAAAGATAATTAATAGGCACTCAAAATGCTGTTTTACCAGCAGTCCCACCTTTATCTTGGAAAGCATCCCACAGAGAGAGAAAAAAAGAATGAGGAAAACAGAAACAGACAGACAGACAGACGAACACAAGAGAGAGAGACAGAAGAGACAGACAGACAACAGACAGACAGACAGACAGACAGACAGACAGACAGACAGACAGACAGACAGACAGAGAGGGAAGCACATTTCCACTCTGACGTAATACTTTAGAAAAAGAATCTAAATCAAGCAAAATCCCCAAACCAAAACCAACAAACATCAAGCAAAAGTGTAAGACAATAGCGTGAGCCCAGCTCAAACAATAACAAACAGGACAAGTAGAAGACGCCATACATTTGGCTTCGGCAAGGCAACGTGACAGCAAAAGAAAATGTAATAAATACAAGTGTGTGGAGAGATGGAGCCATTGCTGTGTTGGGAGGAAACAGAAATGACATCAATGCCCAAGAGAGATCCATTGCTCGAGGCTAACGTAAAATCTTCACAATCTATGTCTTTCTTATCGTTCGTGAGGATAATGGAATAATAACACAAAAGAAACCGAACAAGCACAACAACAGACAGATAAGAAAATAATGAAGAGACACATGACTTGTTCA
>CM060339.1:11304246-11309246 GCA_030674155.1 Stramonita haemastoma | reverse complement strand
GTAACACAGTTGCTGTTGTTGTTTTTATATATTGAAAAATTAATTTCAAAATAAGCTTTATACAAATCATCATCATCATCATCATCATCATCATCATCATCATCATCTCGTCTCGTCGTCGTCGTCGTCGTCGTCATCATCATCATCATCATCATCATCATCATCGTCATCGTCATCATTCATCATCATCATCATCATCATCATCAGCATTACCATCATTTTTTTTTTCATCCTTGGTGTGAGATATGAGAGTTCACCAATGGTGAGATTTTTGTGTATGCGACCGTTTTTTGCCAATTATTCATGTAGCCGTATTCCAACTTCGGAGATACACTCAGGCTGATCTTCTTGAAGTGACAATGTTTCTGGAGCATCTGTCATAATGGCTCAGCAGTAAAAGTGGTAGCAGTACAACAGTAAACTAGGTCTGGGTGAAAGCAACACAACTTATAAAGCACTGAAATATGAACTACTGTTGCTGATTATCAGACGCTATCAAGGCATAACAGGCACGTGCAGAGAAGTCATGTAGAGACGAGGAAGAAAGAGGTGAAATGGGGCAGAGGTTGATACAGACAAACACAGAGACAGTGATCCACCTATACGAAAAAAAAACAAAAAAACTTTCCACTGACATCAAAGATCAATTATGTATTCTGCCTTTCCTTGATAATTATTTATGATATCTTCTATTTTCTCCATATTCTATCTATCTATCTATCTATCTATCTATCTATCTACTATCTATCTATCTATCTATCTATCTATCTATCTATCCATCCATCCATCCATCCATCCATCCATCCATCCATCCATCCATCCATCCATCCATCCATCCATCCATCCATCCAACCATCCATCCATCTATCAGTCTGTCTGTCTGTCTATCTATCTATCTATCTATCTATCTATCTATCTATCTATCCATCATCATCTATCTATCTATCTATCTATCTATCTATCTATCTATCTATCTATCTATCCCTTAGTCTGGCGACCATGGGGGCACCCATGAAGACTTGACAACCAGTTCCCTCCATTCCTCTCTCTGTTCTGCCTTTCTCAGAGTTTTGTTGAGTTCTAGGCCTGTCCATTCGCTGATGTTCTTTTACTTTCTCAATATTCTTGATATATTTCTGTTTTCTCCATATTCTTGACATCTTTTTTTTATTCTTCATAATAATTATCTTTTCTTTCTTTTTATCCTAACTCCTTGATATCTGTTGACATCAAACTTTTTTTTTCTGCTTTCCAAAGCTCCCTCTCATCATCATCAGCAGCAGCAGCAATAGCGAAGGAACATTGTTAGCATAGTGCCATGGTCAAAGATCAACGCATTCTATGTCTGTGAACAGTTCCCCAGTGTGTGTGACAGCGTGCATCTTGTTTTGAAGCATTCAATTCCGGGCTTCAAGATATTCATGGGGTTTTTTTTTTAAGTTTCTTCTGTTTATGATTTTTTTGGAATTCCCAAGTGACCTTCTGTGTGAAAAAGAAGTCTAAATGTATTAGGCAATAATTTCTGGGGGGTTTAAATATATATTTCCGAGTATTCATAATTGAATATTGCTTGTTACATATTTTTCTTGTATAATGTGAGTTGCATTTTTTTTTCTTCTGCCATTTTGAATTCATCAACCTAATGATATATAATGTAGTTACATTATGCATCTTCTTTTTCTGCTCTGTTTCTTTCTTTTCTTATGTTTCTTTTGCTCTGTCTTTTCTGTATTTTTTGTCGAGTTTTCTCTGTCTTTTATTCTTTCTTTTTCCTTACTTGTCTTCCTCCCTTTCTTTTTCCTCCACAACCACGTTGGCTACTACTACTAATACGACTTCTACTACAGCCTTCTAAGAGTCACTACAATAACAACAGCAACTACTACTACAACTCTACTACTACTGTTACTACTACTACTACTAACTACTACTACTACTACTACTACATACTACTACTACTACTACTACTACACTACTACTACTACTCTCACTACTCTGCTGCTGCTGCTGCTGCTACTACTACTTACGACTACTTTTTATTATTAATAATTTTACTGCTACTTCTGCTACTATTTTTGGGGTTGTTTTGGTTTTTTTAACTTTTGCTGTTATTTTTTTTCCTCAATATTTTTTTTCTTTGCCTCTTTGTCATCATCGTCCCTTGCATCATTCCATTCGTTCTTGTCTGTTTTTAACTTTACTCCTTTTACTTATTTTTTTCTCTCTTTTCTGCAACAGTTATTTTCTCTTTTTTTCTTCTTTTTCTTGCAGTACTTTCACCTATTTTTTTATATTTACTATGTTTCCAAGACATTTTGGGGTCAATTGCCTTTTCTTTATATTCTTCTAGAAAGTGTTTTTTTTACGTATGTGGTCTTTCTTTTTTTTCCCCTTCTTTTCTTGATCTGCTGCTAGCTGGGTTTTGGCAAAACTCCAAGATCAAGCTAAACATACGTTTTAGCCAATCAATAAGCTCCATTCACTCTGGCCAGACCGAAGAAACAGAAAAAGTGGAACAGGAAAAAAAGGCAAAAGACTTAAAAGAAATAACAGGCTGCTACCAGAAAAGAAAATCTGCCCCAGACAGAGAATGGATAAACTAATGAATAAATGACTGAAGAAACGAACGAAAGAATGAATTGATGAATTAAATGAAAAGAAAGAAAGAAAGAAAGAAAAAAAGAATGAATGAATGAATGAATGAATGAATATGAATGAATGAATGAATGAATGAATGAATGAATGAATGGGTAAATGAATGAATGAATGAATGAATGAATGAATGAATGAATGAATGAATGAATGAATGATGAATGAATGAAAAAAATGAATGAATGAATGAACGAACGAACGAACAAACGATCGATCGAACGAACGAACGAATGAACGAATGAATGAGTAAATGAAATCAAACAAACAAGTCTTTTCGCAAAAAACAGGAATAATGCTTTAGATTTCTCAACCAAAACAAAGGGCACTGAATAACATACACACAACATAATGTTATCATCATATATCACCTCTGCCTCAAAACCAAACGAAAAGAAAAAAACTGTAAACAAAACCAAAGACCCATAAGAGAAATGTACCCTGACATTAATCACTAAACACAGCTGCAGCTCTCATAAAAATCGAAACATAGAGACAGACAGAACGACACCCCGACACACACCACGCAGGAGCAAAAAGCGACTTATGCTGATCAGATTTCATACAGTCTTCCCAGCTGTAACTCAGAAGACATTTCCGCAGTGTGTGGGAAAGGTTGATCCTATGAACCCAGGCAAAAGAAGAACGTATTGCTGTCATTGATTTTCGAAGGCTTTCGTCTTGCACAATGTAAAGAGCTTCTTTTTTCCCCTGACAGGGCAGATATTAGAAAGGGCAATAAATATCAGGTTCTGAGAATTATTCACTTCCAACCTCTGCAGCTGTTCTGCCTCTTCAGCTTCCTCATTGAGGTCTCTGTCTCTTTCTGTCTGTCTGTCTCTCTGTCTGTCTCTCTGTCCTGTCTCGTCTCTTCCCTCTCTGTCTGCTGTCTCTGTCTGTCTCTCTCTCCTCTCTCCTCTTCTGCTCTCTCTCTCTTCTCTCTCTCTCTCCTCTCTCTCCTCTCTCTCTCTCTCTCTCTCTCTCTCTCAATCAATCAATCAATCAATTAATCAATCAAAGGAGGAACCAAGAAGCAACACACACACACACTTTTTTTACACTTCCTCTCTTTCTTTCTCATATTTCTCTGTGTACATTTCACAAAGTTCTCTATCTTTCATTTGTGACAAATAAATAAGTTATCTGATTTACTAGCAAGAACTAAACATCCCCTCTGAGAGAGTGGAGTTTTTTTGTTCGCGAGTCAATGAAAAGTTAAAAACAGAAAGCAGGGGACCATGGGGAGTGAAGAAAGCTGGTTGGGAAATCTTCAGTGGTTCCGTGACAGTCTACAGGACTCAGCATAGGTGAAGGTGGAGAAATGAAAAAATCCCAGAGGTTCGAAATTCCTTTAACGTCTTTGAACATCTGGGATTTTTTATTTCTGCAACTTCACCTATGCTATACATGCTATATACCTAATCCCAGATGTCAGAATAACGGTTATATCAATGGTTGGATAAAACAGTTGCATACGCAAAATATTTCTATTGGCAAACCTCAAAATCTAGCCCAGGAACGAGAAACAAATAAATGTATCATTCTAGATTCAAGAGACAGATTTCTGACAGCTGTAGAGAAAGAAAGTTCAAAGAAATAAACAAGAAAACAAACCAGAGAAGATCAGATACTTGTGGTCTGTTTAACAGCACTAGCACCATCATTTACACATGTGCAGAGAATGCATGAATGAGGATTCGCATGCTGCCATGACAAAGAAGGAAGGAGAGCTGTCGTTAAGGGTTCTTACCCTCCTTCACCTAAGGGTCTTGTGAAATGCTTGTAAAGAATTCATTTCTTGTAAATCCTCTATATGTTACAAGGGTTTGTTGTTGTTTTTTTTCCCTTTTTCTTTTGCTGCCTCGTTTTCTGTGACATTTCTGTCCTGCTGTATCCACGCCACTCATTTCAGTGCCTCTGCCACAGCCGAACTAAAACGCTCAGAACATCATGCGCACACGTTAAAACCCGTTCCACTTTTTCGGAAGAGTTAGCTATTGTGTGCCGGTGGGAACGGACGACAAAATTTACAAAGCTGTATACATGCGGGGGACTGGATGTAAAAAAAAAGCACATGTGTTCATTCCAATATCCTCGAAATAAAAGAATTAAAAAGAAAACCACCTCGGCGTACCATGTCTCATGCTCAGGGTTAAAAATCCACACTATTAGGCCGCCACAGGGCCACCAGACAGAGGGGCCCTGCGAAGCTATTAGGTCACTCTGGTAGTGTTTAGTGGTACCGTTCTGAGTTAACATACGCAGGCAACGTACATCCTACTAAGCTTTCCTGCTGACAATGACAACGGCTTAGTTGTGGAGCCAGACTGAGTAAGACACCCACCTTAGAT
>CM060339.1:11296746-11299246 GCA_030674155.1 Stramonita haemastoma | reverse complement strand
CTTCCTTCCATTCTTCCGCTTGTAATTTCTCTGATTTCTTGTTCTTGATCTTCTTCTTCTTCTTCGCATTCTTCGCATTCTTCTTCTTCGCATTCTTCTTCTTCGCATCTCTTCTTCTTCTTCTTTTGCATTCTTCTTCTTCTTCTTCTTTTTCTTCTTCTTCTTCTTCTTCTTCTTCTTCTTCTTCTTCTTCTTCGCATTCTCTTCGCATTCTTCTCTTCTTCTTTCTTCTTCTTTCTTCTTCTCTTCTTCTTCTTCTTCTTCTTCTTCTCTTCTTCTTCGCATTCTTCTTCTTCGCATTCTTCTTCTTCTTTCTTCTTCTTCTTCTTCGCATTCTTTTCTTCTTTTTCTTTCTTCTTCATTCTTCTTCTTCTTCCTTCTTCTTCTTCTTCTTCTTCGCTTCTTCTTCTTCGCATTCTTCTTCTTCTTCGCATTCTTCTTCTTCTTCGCATTCTTCTTCTTCTTTGCATTCTTCTTCTTCGCATTCTTCTTCTTCTTTCGCATTCTTTTTCTTTCATTCTTCTTTCTCTCCTTCGCCTTCTTTAACGCTTCCTTTAACAACAGCTGCTGTTCCTTTAACTTTTTTTCATCTTTTCTTTTGTACTATCGTCTTTGTCATTACCTTTTCATCTCAATCTCATTCGTCGTCATCTTCGATCCTCCCATTCTTCCTTCCTGTCTTTTTTTCCTCGTTTCTTTCTTTCTTTCCTTATTTTCCACTTTCTTTCATCCTTTCTTTCTTTCTTTCTTTCACGCGTTTTCTTTCTTTCTTTCTTTCTTTCTTTCCTTCTGTCTTCCTTCCTTTCTTCTTGTTTTGCTTTCTGTCTTCCCTTCTTTCTTTCATTCTTTCTTTATTCACCTATTTATTCCTTCCTTTTCTTCCTTTCATTCTTTCTTTTTCTCTCTATCTCTCTTTGTTTTCTTTTTGTATTTTTTTCCCTACCATCTGTTATATGTTTACCATGCTTCATTCTTAAAAATATAGTATTCGTCTTTGGTTTTTCCACTCAGGGTTTTTTTTTCTTCTCTCCCTCCATATTCTGCTGTCAATGCTACGTGCTAACTGCAGTTTTCATGGTTTCTTAACTGCTGCTTTCAGATATCTCTCTCTGTCTCTCTGTCTCTGTCTCTCTCGGTCTGTATCTCTCTGTCTCTCTGACTGTCGTTGTCTCTCTCTCTCTCCTGTCTCTCTCTATCTGCTTCTCTGTATCTCTGTCTCTCTGTCTCTATCTCTGTCTCTGTCTCTCTCTGTCTCTCTCTCTCTGTCTCTCTGCTCTCTCTCTCTCTCTCTCTCTCTCTCTCTCTCTCTCTCTCTCTCTCTCTCTCTCTCTCTCTCATATGTGTGCATGCATGCGTGCGTGCGTGCGTGCGTGGTGTGTGTGTTGTGTGTGTGTGTTTGTGTTGTGTGTGTTTGTGTGTTGTGTGTGGTGTTGTGTGTGGTGTTGTGCGTGTAATGTGTGTGGTGTTTCGTGCGTGCAGTGCGTGGTGGATAGTTTTTTTGTTCCCTCTTTTCACTTCTTCTACCTTTGACTGCACTGTTCTATGAATTTTGGTTCCAAACTAGTTAATTGACGTTTCTAATCATTTAACTTTGAAACTCGCTAACAAGGGAAAATTATGGCCAAGACTCTGAAAAAATAAAAAATGGAAACGAAAATACAGTCATGCACATAAATTAACAAACATATCTCTTGAAAGATAGACTAATACAAAAAGAGGAAAATAAGCATGGCAGGGGACTTTGAAAAAAATATAAAACAAACAAAAAGTTCAGTAGTGAGACAATTGAAAATAACCAAAGATTTTTTTGAAAATGCAGAAAACTAAAACAAAAAGGGATGGATGGAGAAGGAGGGAGAGTGGGGAAGGGGATGGGGGGGATGGAAAAAAAATAAAAATGAAGAAGTTGGATTGATAGGATGGACAATTGGTGGATTTTAGCCGAAGATTAAAACAAAAAGGAAATGCGTTCGAACTTTGGAGAAGCAAAAAGCATATGGTACGTGGTTAGATTCATGACGAAAATTGGAGAGAGGAGAGAGAGACAGAGGGGGGGAGGGTGCAAGCAAAGAGAGGATGAGGAGATTGGAGAATAGGATGTTCACCAATAGTTTTAGCGAACCGTTTATTTTCTATCACCATAAGGTATGCGTTCGATCAATGATGTCAACTATGACATCTATGTGTTGTGTGTGTTTTTCTATTTCTCATCCATTCTTACCTGCAGGCAATGACCTACTCTTGCAAACACAGACACACACACGCACGCACTCACGCATCACGCACTCACGCACGCACGCACGCACGCACGCACATAAACACACACACATACAACACACCCAAAAACACACACACATACACACACACATACAACACACTACACAATGCACACATACACACACGCGCGTGCGCGCGCGCGCGCGCGCCCCACATACACACACATGCGTTCGTGCGCAGAGTGAAAGAGTAACATGGAGTGGGGGGTAGGAAGGGAGGAGTG
>CM060339.1:11286746-11291746 GCA_030674155.1 Stramonita haemastoma | reverse complement strand
CAGAGACAGGCAGACAGAGAGAGGGAGAGAGAGAGGGGAGGAGAGATAGGACAAAGACAGACAGAAGGACAGAGAGAAACAGAGAGAGAGGGAGAGAGAGGGGGAGAGAGAGAGAGGGAGAGGGAGAGACAGAGACAGGCAGACAGAGAGAGGAGAGAGAGAGAGGAGAGAGGAGAGAGAGATAGAGACAGACAGACACACACAGACAAAGAGAGAGAAACATAACAGTAACACTGAGATGGCTTAATGATACTTCGGCCTAGGCCACAAGAGAAGAGAAAGAGAGAGAGAAGAGAGAAGAGAGGAGAGAGTGAAGAAGAGAGAGAGAGAGAGAGAGAGAGAGAGAGAGAGAGAGAGAAGAGAGAGAGAGATGAGAGAGAGAGAGAGAAGAGAGGAGAGGGTGAGGAGAGAGGAGAAGAGAGAAAAGAGAGAGAGAGAGAGAGAGAAGAAGAGAAGACGAGAGAGAGAGAAGAAGAAAGAAGAGAGGAAGAAGAGAAGAGAGGAGAGAGAGAGAAGGAGAGAGAGAGAGAGGAGAAGAGAAGAGAGAGTGAGAGAGAAAAGGAGAGAAGAGAGGAGAATGGCAGAAAAACAACACAGACAAACAATACAAGAGAGAAAACATGATCTAACAACAAGACGCATTATAAATTTACAAATGGATAAACAACAAACTTAGATGAATATTCACTAAATTAACACTTAGATTAATTATTGAATTGACAAATCACGTCAATGAACGAGAAATAAATTAAAATAACAAACAACTGAATGAATAAATAAATAAATAAAGAGAATGAATGAATGAAATTAATGAATGAATGAATGAATGAATGAATGAATGAATGAATGAATGAATGAATGACTGTGTATAAAAGGTTTCTTCTTCTTCTTTTTTTAAACAGCTTTATTAAGTACACGAGATAACACACGATTAATATGTAAGCAAACAAGCATGCAAACGAAACACGTTTGCAAACAGCGGCTACACAACAAACACTCACCACACACACCACACACACACACACAACACACACACACACACACACACAAACAAACAAACAAACAAACACACATACACACACACAAATACAAACACACACACACACATACACACGCACGCACACGCACATCACAAAAAACCAACCACACACACACACAACACACACACACACACACACACACCACACACACACACACACACACACAACACACACAACACAAACAAACACACACACACACACACACACACACACACACACACACACCACACACACACACACTCAATAATGCATGAAGCTCATTCCCTGCCCAGGCACTGTCAGAAGGAATAAACAGAACCCTTTGCCTTCTGTCAGCTTAGCAATCAACTATGCACCAGCCACAAAACAACAACAACAGTAATGCTTGCTGCATCAACAACAACAAGCAACAACAATAGCATACAATAGCAAAAAAACAGCAACAAAACAACAACATCAACAACAACAGCAACATCAATAACACCATCAACACGGAGTCCTCGCGCTGCAATCATCACCACATTGTTTCACGGAGATCAGCTTTCTGATATTATACTGCTTTCCACAGGGTGGGTCTACAGTTAGCGATCATGCTGATTTGATGACTAAGACTACCTTAACAACGACGATATATGATGATGATGATGATGATGATGATGATGATGATGATGATGATGATGATGATGATGATGAGATGATGATGATGATGAGACAAGGACGAAAACATCGACAACATTGATGATGGTGGTGGTTGCTATTCTAAGAGCTTGTATAACCTAAGAAAATCTCCACACATTTCACGGTATAAGAACATTCTAAAGTATACACACGGCACTTAGCTTCCATCAATAACTAACCGATTCTCGCCATGGCGAAAACGCACTAAACGGTATTGTGGATCGGTGGTCTAGAGGTAACGCGCCTGCCTAGAAAGCGAAAAGTCTTGGTCGGAGTGTGCGGTGGTTCCAATCCCGTTTGGGCCCCAAATTTTTCCCCCATCCATCAGAGCATGAGCGGTGGTCTGGGTGCTAGTCTTTCGGATGAGTCGAAACCGAGGTCCCGTGTGTTACACCTCGTTATTTAGCGACGTAAAAGAACCCACGCAACAAGAGGGTTGTCCTGGCAAAATTTTGAAAAAAAAGCCACTCTGATAGGGAAACAAATACAGTTTGCAGACAAAAAAAGATATAAAAATAATGGGTAGGCGCTGCACTTGTGGCAACGCGCTCTTCCCAGGGAAGAGCAGCCCGGATTTCACGCAGAGAAATCTGCAGCGACAGAAAGTGCTAAAACAAATATAATTATATAAAGAAAGAAAGAAAGAAAGAAGAAAGAAAGAAAGAAAGAAAGAACAGACAGACAGACACAGACAGACAGAGAAAGACAGACAGAAAGACAGACAGACAGACAGACAGACAGAGAAGAAGAAGAGACAGACAGACAGACAGACAGACAGAAGAAAGAAAGAAAGAAAAGAAGAAAGAAAGAAAAGAAAGAAAGAAAGAAAGAAAGAAAGAAGAAAGAAAAGAAAGAAAGAAAGAAGAAAGAAAGAAATCGGAACCACACCGTGGGAGTGGCATAGCCTAGCCTAGCTGGGGGTCAAGGGTAGCGCTTTAACATCTGAGGGCACAGACAGAAACCAGTCCGCGTTTCAGCCACCACCCACACGTTCATTCAGGAGGGGAGTTTTCCCCTGGAGTTAACATCAGTATTCCACATTGAACATAAGCGTACTTAACATCAGTACTCCACTCCTGTAGGCGGTTTGTGCGCGCTGTATCGCACACTGAGGTCGTGTTGAGACATAAAGCCCGAAGTCGGAATGCGGCTACCTTGATAGTGAGCATCGGAAAAATCTTCCCCGTCCCGTCTCTTTCTGTCTCAAACCAAACTCCGTGGAGGACATTTTCTCACAACAGACTTCTCAGTAGAGGGACTCGAACCTGTACTTCAAGTCACGATAAATCACATCCTGATTCCTTCACCTTCTCGTTTATATCTGCCCTTAGTGTAAGGGGTGAAGGAGAAAGAGAAGGAGAAAAAAAGAGAAGGATTCTAAAAAGAAAAAAGAAAAAAAAGGGGGAGTTTAGTGCCAGAACAGGAACAGGGAAAGTAAGGAGAGAGAGAGAGAGGGGGGGGGAGAGAGAGAGGAGAGAGAGACAGACAGACATACAGACACACAGACATACAGACACACAGACAGACAGACACACAGACACACAGACACACAGAGACAAAGAGAGACAGAGACAGACACAGAGACGGACAGACAGACAGACAGACAGACAGACAGACAGACAGAATGACAATGACAGAAACAGGGACAGAGAGACAGGCACAGGCAGAGAGAGAGAGAGAAGAGAGAGAGAGAGAGAGAGAGAGGGGAGAAGGACAGAAGAGAGAAGACAGAAGACAGACAGACAGACAGACAGACAGACAGACAGACAGACAGACAGACAGATAGAGAGAGACAGAGAGCCAGAAAGAGAAGGGACGGGGGAAGATTTTCCCGTTGCGATGCAGGCTAGTCGCGCACAAACCGCCCGTTCTAATTGACTATTGATCGGTACGATTTTTTCTTCATTTTTTGGCAAAGGGGAAGGGTGGGTGGGGGAGGCATGGGGAAGGGGGGAGGTATGAAGGGAAGGAAGGGGGGAGGGGGGAGTTGGCGGAGAACAGGGAGGTAGGTTGAGTAGATTGGTCAGTGAAGGGTGTTAAGTCCAATTTCTCACCATCTTCTAATCTTTTTTTCTTTTGTGATGGTGGTGGTGGTAGTGGTGGTGATGGGTGATGGGTGATGGTGGTGGTGGTGATAGTGGTGGTAGTCGTAGATTTGAGAAGAAGAAAAAAAAAACGATGGGTAGGGTGTGGGGGGAGGGGGAAGGGGTATTGGGTGAGAGGGGGTGACGGGAAAGGATTTATAGGTTGGTTCCTTCTTAGTTTGTTTCGGGGAGGGAAAAAAAATTTTTATGTGGATGTTCTTTTTTGTTTGTGTGGTCTTGTAGTGTGTGTGTGTGTGTGTGTGTGTGTGTGTGTGTGTGTGTGTGGTGTGTGTTGTGTGTGGTGTGTAAGTGTGTAAGTGTGTGTGTAAGTGTGTAAATAGTGTTGTCTGTCTGTCTGCCTGTCTGTCTGCCTAACTGTCTGTCTGTTTGTCTGTGAATGTCTGTGTATGTTCGTGCGTGCGCACGTGCTGCTTGAACTTATGAATTTCTCAGTTTGTTCCCTGCATAAATTATCTAAAGTATGGTATGCTGCGTACATACTACCTCTGACTAATTTCGAATCTTCTTTGCTCGGGGTTTTTTTTTCACTCATTTCTCTTTCGATCTCTGAAATCGGAATACGGATACACTTTATAGTTGGCAAATGGTCGCATACACAAATACAGTTGCATGCAGGAAAAAAAAAAAAATGGGTAGGGCTGCACTTGTGGCGACGCATTCTCCCAGGGAAGAGCAGCCCAAAATTCACGCAGAGAAATCTGCTGACATAAAGTGGTACAAAATACAAAATGCATACACAAAATCTCAGCACTGGTAAACCTTGGAGTGTAGCCAGAAAAGCAAAAAGAAGTTTCTCTTTTCGTACTATAACCCCCCTCCCACACCCAGCCACCCAACTTCTCTCTTCGCCTCAGACAAGACGCATTCTCTTTTATTTACATTAAATCACTTTCCCTCTTGTCACTTCCCAGTCATTCTCTCTGTCTCTCTGTCTCTGTCTCTCTGTGTCTCTGTCTCTGTCTGTCTGTCTCTGTCTGTCTGTCTCTGTCTCTGTCTCTCTGTTCTCTGTTCTCTGTCTCTCTGTCTCTCTCTCTCTCTCTCTGATTGAGTGCATTTTCATAACTTTATTTTTGTCTTTCTAACGTTATTACTTATCTGTTGTTTGCTACTGGGTATGGTCTCTTCTTCTTGGTATTTGGATCATTATTTTTTGTTGTTTAGTTAAGAGGAGGGTTTTTTTTATCTTGATCTTATCCCT
>CM060339.1:11278401-11286646 GCA_030674155.1 Stramonita haemastoma | reverse complement strand
AAAATAAGACCTATTTTGTGAATATTCCATGTACGGTTATAGTTGTGAAAAAATTCGCTTTTTTAAAATTAGCCTTCTACATAGAAATCAGCAGAAAATAGAGAAAGACCAAACGAACTCCTACAAGCCAAAATTCAATATACAACACGGCCTCTCCTCAGCTCAAAAGCAAGCCGGGTCCCATCATATTATTTTTTTCTTCTCCCTCTGTGGGAGAAATACTTCCATCCTTAAAGCTGCAGATTGAATCAACCCCTCTCTCTCTCTCCTCTCTCTCTCTCTCTCTCTCTCTCTCCCCCTCCCCATCTCTCTCTCTCTCTCCTTTTTCCTTTTTTCCTGCCTTTTTTTTCTTTTTTCTCTTGGTGCCCTTTTTTGTTTTTTTGGGTTTTTTTTGTTTTAATTTTCTTTCCTTCCCCTTTCCCCTTCTCTTCTCCCCCCCCTTCTCCCCCCCCTTCCCCCTTCCCCCCCTTCTCCCCTTCCCCCCCCACCTCTTTTCTCTTCCCCCCCCCCCCCTCCCCCCCCCCCCCCTTTCCCTCTCTCTCTCTCCCCCCCCCCCCCCCTCTCCCCTTTTTTTTTTTAAATTTTTTTTTACCCCCCCTCCCCCCTTCTCCCCCCCAAATTCCCCCCCTCTTCTCTCCCCTCTCCTCCTCTCTCTCTCCCCCCTTCCTTCCTCCTCCCTCCCTCCTTTCTCTCTTCCCTTCCTCTCTCCTCCCTCCTCCCTCCCCTCCCTCCCTCCTCTCCCCACCCCCCTCCCCCTCTCTTCTCTCTCCCCTCCCTTCTTCTATTTTTCCCCCCTCTCTTACTGGTTTCCCAAAACGGGTCTTCTTCCCTCTCCCCCTTTCCCAAAAGGGTTTTGTTTTCCCCCCCCCCCCCCTTTGGATATTTTTAAAAAAAAAATCCCCCTTTTACACCAAAATGGAAGGTCAACAGAAATTTTTAACAAAAAATTTTTTGGAAGGATTTAGTTTTTGGTTTTCTTCTTTCTCTTTTTTGCTCTTTCTTCCTTTTTTCATCTTCCTTTCTCTTTTTTCCTCTTTTTGCTCAATATTCATTTTTTCCCCTTTCTTTTTTCCCCCTTTCTTTTTTTTTTTTTCCTTTTTAATTTAATTTTTCCTTTTCCCTCCCCCCTAAAACCCTTTTTTTCTTTTCCCTCGTTTTTGTTTTCCCTTCCTTGCCTTCCCCTTCCTTTCCCCCCCCTCTCCTCTCTCTCTCTCTCTCCCCCATCCTCTCCTCTCTCTCTCTCTCCTCCTCCCTCCTCTTTTCCCCCCTCCTCTTTTCCTCCCTCCTCCTCCTCTCCTCAAAAAAAGGCGTGTACTTATTCCTTTCTGGACTTACATTTTTTTTAAAACCAAAGAATCGATTCTCCACTCGAGGGGAAGAAAACGGGGTCCTGGATCAGAGACGAAACAACTTAGTGGGTACAGCTCGTGACTTGACTGTAACCAAGGCCAAGCTGTCTACGTCTGTATAGAGGTATCTGTAAAGAGGGGTGTGTGTGGGGGGGGGGGGGGGAAGGGAAAATTTTTCCTGGACATCACTGCAATACTATCCTAACTTTTAAAAACCCCCAAGTATTCTTTTACTCGTTGTCGTTTTCTTTTTGTTTTTTTCCCCTTTCTCTTTTGGGGCTTGTTGTTGTTTGTTTTTTTGTTCGTTGGTCTTCTTTATCTTCTTCTTCTTCATCTTCTTCATCTTCTTCTTTTTTTCTTCTTAGTCTTCTTTCTTCTTCTTCTTCTTCTTCTTCTTCTTCTTCTCTTCTTCTTCTTCTTCTTCTTCTCTTCTTCTTCTCTTGTTTTGTTTCCCCTTTCTCTTGTTGTCGTTGTTGTTGTTTGTTGTTGTTCTTGTTGGTCTTCTTTATCTTCTTCTTCTTCATCTTCTTCATCTTCTTCTTTTTTTCTTCTTAGTCTTTCTTTTTCTTCTCTCTTCTTCTTCTTCTTCTTCTTCTTCTTCTTCTTCTTCTTCTTCTTCTTCTTCCTCGTCTTCGTCGTCGTCGTCGTCTTCTTTGCATTCTTCTTTGCATTCTTCTTTTTCTTCGTTTTCTTTGCATTCTTCTTTTCTTCTTCTTCTCTTCTTCTCTTCTTCTTCTTCTTCTTCTTCTTCTTCTTCTTCTTCTCTTCTTCTTCTTCTTCTTTCTTCTTCTTCTTCTTCTTTCATTCTTCTTCTTTCTTTTCTTCTTCTTCTTCTTTCTTGTCTTCTTCTTCTGCTTCTTCTTTCTTCTTCTTTGCATTCTTCTTCTTTCGCATTCTTCTTGTTCTTGTTCTTTTCTTTTCTTGTCCTTCTTCTTCTTCTTCTTCTTCTTCTTCTTCCTTCTTCTTCTTCTTCCATTCTTCTTCTTCTTCTTCTTCTTCTTCTCGCATCTTCTTCTTCTTCGCATTCTTCTTCTTCTTCCATTCTTCTTCTTCTTCGCATTCTTCTTCTTCTTCGCATTTCTTCTTCTTCTTCTCTTCTTACTCTTTCCGAAAAGCTGAACGGCTTAACGTGTGCGCAAGATGATCTGCGTGCGTTCGCACACGGGGCCTCGGTTAATAGTCTCAATTCGAAGGACTTAAGATATTGAGACACCTAGTTGATGGGAAAGGAGGCATTAACACACAAGTGAAGAAACGAAGATTGCTTACCAGTACACATACACAATACCGTCTGTCTCCTGGGATCAGAAAGCTGTTCTGGTGACATGAGATTGCTTTTCGTCTCCGTCTGTAGAAACTTCTTCGGGTCGTATAATATAGCCTCCAGATTCCTTGTCTGATGTCTCTCTCTCTCTCTCTGCCTGCCTGTTTGCTTGCCTGTCTGTCTAGCTTTCTGTCTGTCTGTCTCATTAATTTTGTCCTCTCTCTGTGTCTCTGTCTCTGAATGTCTCTCTCTCATGTGAAATTTTGTTTCCTTCCTCTCTCTCTCTCTCTCTCTCTCTCTCTCTCTCCTCTCTCTCTCTCTCTCTCTCTCTCTCTCTCCTCTCTCTCTCTCTCTCTCTCTCTCTCTCTCTCTCTCTCTCTCTCTCTCTCTCTCCATCCGTGTACATTTCTTCTTTCTATGGACTCACATTCCCCAGACCAGAAGAAATCGGTGAGCATTGGACTCTGACTAAACTTAATCACCATGAAGGATTTTTTTCTTCCTAAGCCCCCCCCCCCCCCCCCCAAAAAAAAAAAAAAGAGAAAAGATTAACTACATATGGTTAATAGTTCCTTGCTTGATTTATTATAACCAGCCACTCAGAAAATAGAGGACATCTGTCGAGGTGTACTGTGTATATATATCCTCCATAATTAGACAGTTATTTGACAGGATAGGTGGATGTATAATTATTGACATGGCTGTAAGTTCGGGCTTGCTAATTCATACACTGCACCATTTCAGTTATGTTTCAATTCTTTTGGGGGGGTATTTTGGGGCTTGTAGTAGTAGTAGTAGTAGCAGCAGCAGCAGTAGCAGCACCAGTAGTAGTAGTAGTAGTAGTAGTAGTAGTAGTAGTAGTAGTAGTAGTAGTAGTAGTAGTAGTAGTAGTAGTAGTAGTAGTAGTAGTGACATTTTATTATTCATTCTTTTATTTCGAGGTAGAGTCTACATGGAATAAGCACTTATGTGCTTTTTACATCCAGTCCCCGTTTGTATGCAGTTTTGTCAATTTTATTATCCATTTCCATGGCCATAGTTAGTAGCAGATTGATAAGATGTTTAGATGATTGAATAGTTTGCAGTCTTAAGCGAAAACGTGGCACTTTCTGTTTGATCGACTAAATGTCGCTTTCAGTACTGATTTTGCTTTCATCGTCTGTCTTACAAAACAGTTACTCTTCAATGGACTTGATCACATTGGAAGGTGCGTGTAATTTCTGAAATTCCTGCATATTCTAGCCATCAAGTGTCTTCCCAGAAATCATAACCCGAGGCTGTTTTTGTTATACCGTTCTCGCCTGTACATCCCCATCCTGCTCCCTCCGTTCTACTGCAAATTAATGATTTATGCTTCCAAACACCCATATTCAAACAAATATATTCTTGTGTCAGCAGCACTGCACGTAAACATTAAGAAAAACATAGCTAATACACATACAATAGCGATTTAAAACAAAACCTTTCTCATATGCGTGAGATAATAATTCTGTTTGTACAAAAACAAAGATTCCCTGATTATGTGTTAATATCTGATCATGATATTGTGTTATACGTTTCTCTGGTTTCTTCTTTCCGTTTGACAGGCTCTCGTGTTACCACACGTTTCTCTATGTCTGTGTGTCTAAGTCTGTCTGTTTATCCTGTCGTCTGTCTGTCTGTCTGTCTGTCTGTCTGTCTGTCTGTCTGTCTGTCTGTCTGTCTGTCTGTCTGTCTGTCCTGTCTTCTGTCGTCTCTCTCTCTCTCTCTCTCTCTCTCTCCTCTCTCTCTCTCTCTCTCTCTCTCTCTCTCTCTCTCCTCCTCCCTCCTTCCCTCTCTCTCTCTCCCGCTCCATCCCTCTCTCTCTCCCTCTCAGAACATCTTGCGCACACGTTAAATCCTGTTCCGATTTTCGTAAGAGTAGGCCATTGTGTGCCGGTGGGAACAGATGACATTTCCAAAAATTGCAGACTCACGGGGACTGGATGTAAAAAAAGCACAAGAGTGCTTATTCCATTATCCTCGATATAAAAGAATAAATCAAATCAAATCAAATCAAATCTCTCTCCTCCCTCCCCTCTCTCCTCCTCTCTCCCTCCTCTCTCTCTCTCCTCCTCCTCTCTCTCTCCTCTCTCTCTCTCTCTCTCCTCTCTCTCTCCTCTCTCCTCCCTCCCTCCTTCTCTCTCTCTCTCTCTCTCCTCTCTCTCTCTCTCTCTCTCTTCTCTCTCTCTCTCCTCTCTCTCTCTCTCTCTCTCTCTCTCTCTCTCTCTCTCTCTCTCTCTCTCTCTCTCTCTCTCTCCTCTCTCCTCTCTCTCTTCTCTCTCCTCTCTCCTCTCTCTCTCTCTTCTCTCTCTCCTCAT
This sequence comes from Stramonita haemastoma, assembly GCA_030674155.1. Lineage (NCBI taxonomy): Eukaryota > Metazoa > Mollusca > Gastropoda > Neogastropoda > Muricidae > Stramonita > Stramonita haemastoma. The sequence goes on along the minus strand of CM060339.1, from coordinate 11,281,694 downwards.
CTCTTTCTCCTCTCCTCTCTCTCTCTCTTCTCCTCTCTCTCCTCTCTCTCTCTCTCTCTCTCTCTCTTCCCTCTCTCTCTCCTCCTCTCTCTCCTCTCTCTCTCCCCCCCTCTCTCTCCCTCGTTCTCTCTCTCTCTCTCTCCTCTCCCTCCCTCTCTCTCCTCCCCTCCTCTCTCTCTCCCCCCCTCCTCTCTCTCTCCCCTCTCTCCCCTCTCTCTCTCTCCTCTTCCTCTCTCTCCTCCCTCTCTCTCTCTCTCTCTCTCTCTCCTCTCTCTCTCCTCTCTCCTCTCTCTCTCTCATCTCTCTCTCTCTCTCTCTCCTCTCTCTCTCTCTCTCCCTCTCTCTCTCTCCCTCTCCCTATCACCTCCCCGGCAGCCCCCCAAATCCTAAATTGACCTGTCCACACTGCTCCCTTCCCGCCCTCGCGATATCCAGAAATCCTGGCGGCCTTGTGGGGTGTCAATCATTTTGCCGGCCCCTATATCACACACCCCACGACTTAGCAATGACAGCTCTCTGATTCAATTAGCATCTGTAATGAGGAAGAAGGAGGAGCAGGAGGAGACGGAGAGGAAAAAGAGAGGAAAACCAGAGAAGAAGAAGTAGTAGGAGGAGGAGGAAGTGGAGAAACAGAAAAGGATTCGGAAGAAGAAGGTAGAAGAGGAGAAATAGAGCTAGAAAGAAGAAGAAGATGAGGATGAAGGTGGTGGAGGAAGTTGATCAAAAGAGAAGAAGAGGGAGAGCAAACAAGAGGAGGAAGAGAAGGAAGAAAAGGGGGAGGAGGAGGAGGAGGAGGAGGAGGAGGAGGAGGAGGAGGAGGAGGAGGAGGAGGAGGAGAGAGGAGGAGAACAAGAAGAACAAGAAGAACAAGAAGAACAAGAACAGGAACAGGAGAACAAGAAAAACAAGACGAAGAAGAAGAAGAAGAAGAAGAAGAAGAAGAAGAAGAAGAAGAAGAAAGAAGAAGAAGAAGAAGAAGAAGAAGAAGAAGAAGAAGAAGAAGAAGAAAAAAACAACAACAACAACAACAACAACAACAAACAACAACAACAACAACAACAAAGAGGAGGAGGAGGAGAGAGAGAGGAGAAGAAGAAGAAGAAGAAGAAGAAGAAGAAGAAGAAGAAGAAGAAGAAGAAGAAGAAGAAGAAGAAGAAGAAGAAGAAGAAGAAGAAGAAGAAGAAGAAGAGAGAAGAAGAAGAGGAGAGAGGAGGAGGAGGAGGAGGAGGGGAGGAGGAGAGGAGGAGGAGGAGGAGGAGGAGGAGAGGAGAGGAGGAGGAGGAGGAGGAGGAGGAGAGGAGGAGGAGGAGAGGAGGAGGAGGACAACAACAACAACAACAACAACAACAAGAACAACAAGGAGAAGGAGAAGGAGAAGAAGAAGATGTAGCAAGACCAGAAGCAGTTACAAATGTGACACTGTCGTCTGCACCCCAGGCCATAAACCACCCCTGACCTTATCAGACTCTCTCTCTCTCTCTCTCTCTCTCTCTCTCTCTCTCTCCTCTCTCTCTCTCTCTCTCTCTCTCTCTCTCTCTCCTCTCCTCTCTCCCCTCTCTCTTCTCTGTCCAGAGGCTGCTGGTCTTTCTGAAGTTGCAAACTGGCTTTTTTTTTTTACTGTTCTTATTCACACATGCTTTTTCTCACTCCCTCTTTCTGCAGAGATGTGTAAGTGTGTTCTAGCTGCAGTTCTTTCACATGAGATTATTCATTCAGATCCAGGCTACATCACAGTTACAATACACTGGCTAAGGCAAACTTTGGGGTTAAAAATAACCTTCTTTAAATGTACACACAATCATGATACACTCAAATAATTCTTGAAAAAAGGAAAAAAAACAGAACGGGACTAGCCGCCATGACACAATGGTTAGCGTTTTGGATTTCGGACTGGAAGGCTGCAAGTTCAAATCCCGTAAGAGGTAGAGGGATGCTTCGGACTCTGGCCGGCTCCTACACAGAGTGAGTGTGCTGTGGGCTCAATGGGAAGACTGGGACCACATAGTCGAGCTTTATCTACTTTATGGATGCGAATTCGAGAGTGTTGCTCAAATTACCTGACCAGCACTGCAGGTGTCTTTATCTCTCGGGCCTGGTTTACGCCAGGATATATTATGATAGTAAGCGTACGAGATGTTCCAAAGACATAATATATGACTGTACGGGCAATCAGGCTCGCTGACAGTTTTACAGGTGAGATAGTCCGTTAGGTGATGTGTAGGTTTAGAGCAGACATTGAAAGAAGAATACATGCAATAGAGATGAGATGCTTTTGCAATCTTCTTGAAATCTCATACAGAGATCCCATTACTAACGAGGAAGTGAAAACCAGAAGAGGAGACGTAAAGGGCCACATGAAAAACCCTTGAGTTCAGTGGGGAAAAAACCCATCTAACCCAGTGGTTTGGGCAGGTCACACGAACATCTGGACTGCCAAGACTGTCCTACAGGACGAACATCTGGACTGGCCAAGACTGTCCTACAGGAACAGCAGAAGCAGAGAGACGCAGACAGAGAAAACGATGGGAAGACAACATCAGAGAGGGGACTGGCCTTCGGTTGGAACGACATTACTACGGAAGCTGGAACCGTGAGGAGAGGAGGAAGCTGGCTGTGCATGCCCCAACGATCTACTAGCCTAGGGCATAGGTGAAAGTGAGATTTAGAGGTGAGCTGCTCTGGCGTGCTGCTGGCGATGTGCCTGATATAGATCTTTGTGGTCGACACAGACTTGATGCTAACTTGGGCTGGTAGCTAGCTATACGGGAGGGATCAATAATGGCATGGCTTGTCCGCTGCTTCTCTCTCAAGCATTGGCCTCCGCATCCTAACATCGCAAATACAGAATTCATACGTGTACAGTCCCCATAGTTTACAGTCTTTGCAAGCAGGGGACAGGATAGCTCAGTGGTCAGAGCACTCGCTTTTTCCCCAAGCTAAGGATGAGCAGCATTGAGCGTGGTTACTAATTGGATGTGTGACCGTTTGCGCGCCTTGGCTTCAGTACAGTCTCCCAGTTCACCCAGCTGTCAATGGGCACTTGCATTCTTTAGTGCCAGACAAGGTAAAGCAGCCAGGGAGAGGAGATGGGCGCCGCCCTCAATATGCTGGCCGCTGGAGAAGCTGAGGCCTCTGATGCCTCGCTCCCCTACGATCACATAGGTTATGGGACACCTACGCAGTTGCCGGACAACATCATCTCAGACTGGACATGCGTGAGAATGAGTGAAGGAAGCACTGCGACAGGAGGAAGGAAGGAAGGAAGGAAGGAAGGAAGGAAGGAAGGAAGGAAG
>CM060339.1:11268401-11270901 GCA_030674155.1 Stramonita haemastoma | reverse complement strand
GGCCTAGCTGGTTGGCTGTTATTTCTACGTCTGCTTCTGTGTGTGTGTGTGTGTGTGTGTTGTGTGTGTGTGTGTGTGTGTGTGTGTGTGTGTGTGTGTGTGTGTTGTGTGTCTGTGTGTGTTGTTGTCTGTCTGTCTGTCTGTCTGTCTGTCTGTCTGTCTGTTTCTGTCTCAGTCTCTTTTCCCTATCTCTCTGTCTGTCTGTCTGTCTGTCTGTCTTCTGTCTGTCTTCTTCTTCTTCTCTCTTCTCTCTCTCTCTCTCTCTCTCTCTCTCTTTCTCTCTCTCTCTTCTCCTCTCTCTCTCTCTCTCTCTCTCTCTCTCTCTCTCTCTCTCTCTCTCTCTCTCTCTCTCTCTCTCCTCCCCCTGTCCCCCTCTCTCTCTCTCTCTCTCTCTCTCTCTCTCTCTCTCTCTCTCTCTCTCTCTCTCTCTCTCTCTCTCCCCTCATTTCCGCAATAACATGGATGACAACATCACAAAAAGATAAAGAAAACTTGGTAAAAAAAAAACACCAAAAAGAACCACTACACTTCCTATTTAGCCTATTGGGACATCTTCTGTCTCTCTCTCTCTCTCTACCTTGGGTCACTCTCATAAACTGCTACCCTCCTCCCATACATAACACACTGTTACGTTCAGACTCCACGCGCCAACACCACAATCCCAGCCAAGGCTGTGAATTGATTCAGAATTACTTTTCCCCCTCCTCCTCCCCTCCTTCTCCTCCTCCTTCTTCTTCTCCCAGTCGCCCCCATTTCCCTGGCAAGGGTCTCAGTAAATTGTTTCCTCTCCCAGGCCACTTGTTCCTCTCACTGGTAAAAAAAAAAAGAAAGAAAGAAATCGGCAGTTAACCCAATTTGGTTATGGTTAACTGTTTGGTCAGGAGATCCGTCTTCCAGTGTGATTGCTGTTTATTTCCTACTGGATTTGATTTCTTCTTCTTCCACAAAAGCGTTCATGCCGACAACACGATTTTGTGCTGAAGACTTATGTGTCTGTGCCTGACAGAGATAGGACTTAGTATGAAGAGGGCTTGTGGAGATGGGTAGGCCTATGGAGGTGGACAGGAGGGGTAGGGAGGGGGGGTGGGGGAGAGGTTGGTCTGGCTGCCTGATGTGTGGTGTGTTGTTTGGTAGTTTGATGGGATGGGTAATTAAATCTGTTTTCGGTTTGTTTTGGGGGCTTGGGTTGTTGGCTGGTTTGGGGTGTTTGTGTGGTTTGTTTGGTGGTTCAGTGTTGCTGGTTGGCAAAGGAGAACCAACATAGACTGTGTGTGTTGTTACCTCTGCACAATTCACAATCACAATTCACATTCAAAGATTTATTATCTCACAAATAGAGAAATGCATGTGGGTACAAGCGTACAAAAAAGTAAATAGGTAGGAAAAAACTGCATCTGTACTGTATCCTTGACATCAGCATGATTTTCAAATTACTTTGATCTATCAACCGTGATAGCTTTACACAAAACCACAGAGGTTTCCTCACATTTTATTAGGTTGTGTAAATCCAAGGGGTTTGTTGTTTGTTTGCATCAGTGGCTGGCTTCCTCTTATATATTCATCCCTTCACACATCAAGATCCCCTAGTCTCTGCTTATTCTTACAAGTTCTAAAGCAGCAAAAAGTCACTTCTTTTATCCCATTCTGAAGATGAAGCCGGCCTACTTCGACAATTTAATAAAGACAATCATCCTATGATTATTTAACATGGGCAATCTATATAGAGAAACAAGGCCCTATGTGTAATCACTATATAGCAACAGAGTCCTTATGAGCAATCCATATAGAGCAACAGAGCCCTGTGTGCAATCTATTTAGAGCAACATATCCCCATGCGCAATCCATATAAAGCAACAGAGCCCTATGTGCAATCCATATAAAGCAACAGAGCCCTATGTACAATCCATATAGAGCAACAGAGCCCTATGTGCAATCCATATATAAGCAACAGAGCCCTATGTGCAATCCATATAAAGCAACAGAGCCCTATGTGCAATCTACATAAAGCAACAGAGCCCTATGTGCAATCACTATACAGCAACAGAGCCCTATGTGCAATCCATATAGAGCAACAGAGCCCTATGTGCAATCACTATACAGCAACAGAACCCTATGTCAATCCATATAAGCATCAACAGAGCCCTAGTTGCAATCACAGTATACAGCAACAAGCCCTATTGCGCTATTCCATATAAAGATCAGAGCCCTATGCGCAATCCATATAGAGCAACAGCCCTGATGTGGCAATCACTATACAGCAACATGATCCCTATGCGCAATCGATATAAAGCAACAGAGCCCTATGTGCAATCCATATAAAGCAACAGAGCCCTCTGTGCAATCCATAAAGGAGCAACAGAGCCCTATGTGCAATCATATGAAGCAACAGAGCCCTATGTAGCAATCCATATAGAGCGACAGAGCCCTATGGCAATCCATATAAAGCAACAGAGCCCTATGTGCAATCCATATAGAGCAACAGAGCCCTGTGTGCAATCCA
>CM060339.1:11250901-11258401 GCA_030674155.1 Stramonita haemastoma | reverse complement strand
CCTCTCCGTCATTTGTTTTTGACTGAGCCGAGACAAATATAATGGGTCCTCTCTCTCTCTCCCTCCCGCCAAACGATCCCCCCAAGGTGCCATGAATGCAATGTGGCCTAAAGCCAGTACACATAAATCAGTCTGCAATCACAGTCCTTCCATGCCCGTCTCCTTTCTCTCTGCTTTTTGTCTTCCTTTGTTTGTTTGTTTGTTCAGTATGTCTTTTTTATATGTTGTCTTTTCGCTTTCTTCTCTGTCTACCTCTTCTGTTCTGTCTGCCTTTGACTCCTCTCTCTGTCTCTGTCTCCCTGTCTCTCTCCCCCTCTCTTCTCCCCCGTTTCTGCATGTCTCAGTGCCTCTCTCTCTCTGTCCTCTCTCTCTCTCTCTGTCTCTCTCTCTCTCTGTCTCTCTCTGTCTCTCTCTGCCTGTCTCTGTCTCTGTCTCTGTCTGTCTGTCTGTCTCTCTCTCTCTCTCTCTCTCTCTCTCTCTCTCTCTCTCTCTCTCTCTCTCTCTCTCTCTCTCTCTCTCTCTCCTTCCCTCACAGTAGACTCTGTTCTGCAATCAGTCTCCCAGCCTCTTTCACACAGCTGTCGACCTGAAGCAAAGGGGGACAATCAGTAATAACTCATTCCTGCCCTTGTTCCGCTCCATTTTCCTTACCGATTCCCTGTTCAATATGACCTCTATCCACCTCACGATGACCCTGAAGGGTTGGGAGAGAGACGGGGAAGAGAATCATAGCCTAGTGGTTAGGAGGTTGAGCTCGCGATTTGACAGGGTAGGTTCGAGCCCCCCCTGTGATGCCTGTGTAAGGGAATTGTTTTCCTTGGGTTAAAACAATGTATGCAGACGGCAGTTACGATGTTTGTTTTGTTTCTGTTCTAAGAAGAAGAAGAAGAAGAAGAAGAAGAAGAAGAAGAAGAAGAAGAAGAAGAAGAAGAAGAAGAAGAAGAAGAAGAAGAAGAAGAAGAAGAAGAAGAAATGGGATTTACATAGCGCTAAATCTTGTAAAGCAAACAATTCGAAGAGATTGCATGCAAATCAGTCACATGCATGCAACCATTCACAAATGAATTAACAAATTATATATTTACACAAACGCAAACAAACACACAAACACACATATATAATTATACACTTACACACACTCAAACACCCACACCCACACGATAACTACATACTATTGAAAAATACTTTTAATCTATCTCTTCGTCCTGTGATTATAAAAGATTACGTCCGTCCACCTCCTACTATCTATTTTCCGTAGTGGGTCGGTGGTCTAGATGTAACGCGATTGCCTAGAAAGCAGAAAGTCCTGGTCGAAGTGTGCGGTGGTTTAAATCCCGTTTGGGCCCAAAACTTTCCCCCATCCATTAGACCATGAGTGGTGGTTTGGGTGCTAGTATTTTGGATGAGACGAAAATCCGAGGTCCCGTGTGTGACTCAAAATTATTTAGCGTACGTAAAAGAATCCACAGCAACAAGAGAGTTGTCCTTGGCAAAATTCTGTTTTCAAAAAGTCACTCTGATAGGGAAACAAATACAGTTGCAGACAGGAAAAGAAACAAAAAATACCGGGGGGCGCTCCTCTTGAGGCGAGCACTCTTCCCAGGGGTAGCAACCCAAGTTTTTTCGCAGAGAAATTTGCCGTGATGTAAAGTGGTGTAAAAGTTATAAAGAAAATAACAGCTTTTTTCCCAAGCGTCTGCATCTGGACTATTGAGATGTCCAGGATATTTGGAACGAGCATTTTACTGAAGACTCCCTAAAAATCGATCCCTTTTTGCGCGATGTTTTGCGAGGAGTGGAGGAAGCTGGTTGCAAAATCTTCAAAGGGTCCCCCACGCTCCGCGGGACTACGGGGTAGGTGAAAATGAAGGTGATATTTCTATTTATAGATGGGACTCGGGCATGAACAAGTCTGCACGTAGGTTTAACCCGGGAGATGCTACACTCTTTGTACAATAGTTGATACAGAAAAATGATAGGAACAACAGCAACAATAATCAAAATCTACGATGTCAATCCTTCACCAGCCTAAAGTTGAACATCAGAATCTACAAAACCAAGCGCGGGCAGAAACAGCAAAACATGATGGATGGAGAAAGGAAGGGGGGGGGGGGGTTTCACAGGCTGCAGCAAAACTCTTCAGATCTTAAAGCCTGTGTGGATGATACCACACTGCTTCACGGTACCATCAGTAGTGTCTTCACTTCTTTCCAACTAAGAAATCTCATTTGAACCAATCAAACAAAACAACCAAACAAATCCACATAGAATCTCTTTTTAACATTAATTCTTCGACCTAGACCTCTAACATTTTTTTTTCTGTGTATGCTTTTTATTTGTTTTTCTTTGTTTTCGGTTTCACTGATGTATGCAGCTGTTTTTTGCTACTCAACATTTTCCCTTCAGGCTGATAACAGTAAGCTTTTACCCATGTTTTTTTCCTGCATCAAAGAAGTTTGATTTACCCGTAGGCATTGCTTGTGAGGAGCGCGCCTTTCTATGGAGGTTTGGGATATTATTTACCATGTATTTTAGGATTAAAAAAAAATTCTCTGAAGAAAACAAAGGAACGTAAGCCCCCGCTAGGGACATATTCAAGGCTCATTACTCTAATGGATAATGGCGCTGAACCAGTGATCTTTTTTCTGCCTTCTTCTCCGTTTCAAGCCTGATATAATGTCCCTGTCTGATTTTTACCAGATATTTTTACACTTCGGCTTCCTGCCCTAATTCCGTCCTCAGAGATCTTCAATTTTTAATCGGAATAACAAAAACAACAATGAAATATTTCAGTGCTTGCCTTGATGTTTTCAACATCGTAATATCACCTCAACATCTCACCAGCCTCATCATCACTATAGTTATCATCATCACAACATGCATTACAACGCTATACCACATATAAGGTAAAAGTGTTCCATAACCTATGTGGTCGTAGGGGAGCGAGGCATCAGAGACCTCAGCTTCTCTAGGAGCCAGCATATTAAGGGCGGCGCCCATCTCCTCTCCCTCGCTGCTTTACCTTCCCTGTCCCTAAAGAGGGCAGGTACCCATTTACAGCTGGGTAAACTGGGTGACGGTACTGAAACCAAGGTACGCAAACGGTCACCCATCCACTTGGTAACCACGCTCGATGCTGCTTAACCTCAGCTTGGGGAAAGCGAGTGCTCTGACCACTGAGCTCTCTCGTCTCCTATACCACACAAGCTTTTGATTTCTATGCAACAGCGAGACCAGTGTAGTGTATGGTGCAATGAGTCAAAAAAGGGGATGCACTGTATACGTGGAAAGACAGATCTTTTCGACATTCTACAATCTCTAGTCTGTCATACAGCTAACAGTCTACAACCTCTAGTCTACCATACAGCTAACAGCCATGTAAACAAACAAAAAACCACAACATAATGCTGACTACACAACTTAAACCACCTGCACATCTACTCCAGTTAAAAGACTGGAACCCGAATCACAACTCTCTACATATACATCTCACAACTAGAAAGACCCATCTTCCCTCTTCCACCCCCCTCCCACCCCCCCCCACCACCACACATCCACTTGCATCCACATACCCCTCAGGGCTTTTTTCAGTAATTCAATATCTGTGCTGCAAAATCGGTTTGAGAACCCCACCTAACTGGGTTTGGGCCATGCGTGGCTCCGCTCTGGTATAATAAGAATCCACTTCATGCAAACACAGCCTCCTCCCCGAGTGAAAGCAGGGGAGAGAGAGAGGGAAAGAAATCGATGGCAATGCATGGAGTGACAAAAATGAGCTCCTAATTCATAGTGCAGTTATTGAGTTCTTCCTCGTCTGTTGATCTTTCCTGTTTGCAAACCCACAGAGAGAGACAGAGAGAGAGAGAGAGAGCTCTCCACTCCCCGGTACGGTTCGGGGTGGGGTGGTGGCCGAAGCACGGCCGGAGCTTGATTTATGGGCGGCAATATAGGCCAGTTGCACGTGCAGCGCGAAGTCTGCTTAATTACTGCTGGAGAGCAATCGGAAAGCGTCAGTGGGCAAATAACCGGGGGAATGACCTATGACGAAAGCTGGCGCGCGTGCGTGCGTGTGTGCGTGCGCGTGCGCGCGCGACACACACGCACAAACACACATATACACACACATCACACACACACATAACATACATCTACAAGCACAACACAGCACAACACACACCACACAACCACAAACAAACACACAACCACAACACACAACACAACACCACAACCAACACACACACACACACACAACACACACACACACACACAACCACACACACACACACAACACAACAACAACACACACACACACACACACACAACACACACACACACACACACCACACACACACACACACACACACACACACACATGTATATCGATTCCAGCCCCCCCCCCCCCCCCCCCCACCAACAACGTAAAGCAGGGAACAATCATTCCGCGGGCACAGTCTGATCAGCAGGAACTACTCGGCATGGCCGGTTCTTTGACAAAACTTCTCTACGTTCAACAACAGCACTTTCTGTGGAGCGGTCCTCTCCAGGATGAATTTCTTGATCGACAACTCTTGACTTGGAAAGACAGAAAAAAAGAAAGAAAGACTCTGGCTTGGCGTGACCAGTCAGTATACTGAGGTTCTTCAAGTGTTTTGTGAAAGTTCAAAGTCGACAACAACAAAAAACAGGCCTGTGTGAAAGCATGAGGACTGAAAATATATTTATTAGAGTTAAGGGATAGGGTGGAGGAGATAGGGAAAGAGGGAGAGGAGAGGGGGTGGGGTGGGAAAGAGAAAGAGAGAGAGAAGAGACAGAGCGGATAAGAGAGACAGAGACACAGAGAGAGAGAAGACAGACAGAGACAGACAGACAGAGAAGACAGAGACAAAAGACAGACAGAGAGAGCAGAAGAGAGAAGACAGACAGAACAGAGAGAGACAGACAGAACAGAGACAGACAGACAAAGACAGAAGACAGACAGAGACAGAAGACAGACAGAAGACAGACAGACAGACAGACAGAAGACAGAGACGAGAGAGAAGACAGACAGACGAGACAGAGACAGAGACAGAGAGAGAGAGAGCACGCAGACAGAGAAAGAGGAAGAGAGAGAGAAAGAGAAAGAGAGAAACGGAAGAAACAGAAAACAACACACACACACACACACACACACACACACACACCACACACACACAACACACACACAACACCACACACACTACACACACACAAAGGACATTTGTAAGCTGGTGTTTCATGTCCTAAAACACCCCCTTTACATACCAAATAATGTTTCCTTTATGCCATTCAAGAACATTAAACATTTGTTTTAAAGAGATTTTTATTCAGAAAAACATGACCAGAGAGCGTTGTGAGCAGCAAGCCAACAACCTATAGCCGCTCCACTTTTCTTCGTTGTTTCAATGTTCCTATTATTTACTTCAATCTATCTTTGTTTCGGAATATTTTCTACCTTACCTCTTTTCTCTCTTTCTTTCTTCCTTTCTTTCTTTTCTTCTTTTTTCTTTCTCTTTTCTTTCTTCTTTCTTTTTATCTTTCCTTCTTTCTTTTTTCCTTTCTTTCTTTCTTTCTTGTTTCTTAAATAACGTAATCTAAAAACTGCACAGGTGTCCTCACTGTGACGTCATTATATCCATTTTTATGAGGGTTTTTTGGGGGAGGCATTTTGGGATTTTTTTTTTGTTTAGCACAAGCTGAAATAAGCTATACTTTATGCACCTTCCCCACTGTACACCACGTCAGCATGGCATCGTTTACTTCTTTACCGAATAAGATGCGCTAAGCCCAATGTGATACGGTCATAAATTTCAGACACTTAGATATCTAAGAAGGAAGGTGGCAGGACAGTTGAGACATTCACCTGCCTAACAAGTAAACTCCGAGAAAAGAAACAACAACAACAACAACAACAACAACAACAACAAAACAAGAAACAAAACGAAAATTAAAAAAAATATTTAAAAACATAAAAAATAATTAAAATAAAACATTGAAAATGAAAAATCAAGCAAGCTCTGAGGTTCTGGGTTCGATTCCCAGCCCTGCCCTTTCTTCCCAGTTTGGCGAGAAAAATGGAACTGTTAATGTCAAAGCTTCCAGTGAGTCTGACTGAACCTTTAACGTTTCAGCCGTGACTCCGCCAGCTCTTTACAATACTAGGCTATTTAGTAACGCTGTTATGGTTTTCAATATGAAACGCGCAACACCACGACCCTGCAAACGAATATCCTACCAACAAGACACCTTGTTCAACTGTATTGATTTAATTATTTTAAATTTATTTATTCAATTTAATTAATTTTTTATTTATTTATATATTATCATGCTTATTTAAAATTATCAAATGTTCTGACCACTAGGCTAACCCGTCCCCTAAACTGTACTAACAGAAGCAGGCAGCAGGTTTACCCATAGCCAAAGGCGACCTGTGGCACTGCTTCAGATTATTCCATTGATCCTCACGCCTCTGCAATGCACACATTGCCTGCCTCTTTTACACATAGATCTCTATTCACCGCTTCGCTTTTGCAATGCAAACATTGGCTCACACGTCTGTATTGATTGTGTCGTGTCCTTGCAATAACTGGTTTACGTTATTGATTGTAGTATCCCTTAGCAATGGCTTACATTATTGATTGTCATGTCCTTGCAATAACTGTCTTACATTCTTGATTGTCATATCCTTGCAAAAACTGGCTTACATTATTGATTGTCATATTCTTGCAATAACTGAATTACATTATCGACTGTCATGTCCTCGTAGCACTGGCTTACATTCATGATTGGCATGTCATTGCGATGCAAACACTTCCCGACATTTTTTATTGCCATGTCCTTGCAATATAAACACTGGCTTACATTATTGATTGTAATGTCATTGCAACAGAAACACTGGCATTTCATTATTGATTGTCATGGCACTGCTATGCAAACACTGGCTCACGTCATTGATTGTCCTGCCATTGCAATATACACAATGGACCACATCATCGTCATTTCAATTCTCACACTGACTCGCATTACTGATTGTTCACGTTATTGCAATGCACGGTTCACAACATTGCACAAACTGCTTCTCACACCTCTCTAAATCGACACGATTCTAAGACAGCTGTACACATCTCTGTTGATCCCAGTGTTCCTCATGCTAATGCATTGCACACACTGACTCAGTCATCTCTCTTGATCTATTGATCCTCACGCAATGTATTGCACACATTGATTCACACATCTCTGTTGATCTTGTCACGGTCACGTGCACACTCATGTGCAGTGCACACACCAATTCACACATTTCTGCTGAACTATTGATCGTCACACAATAGAATTGCACACACTTATTCACACATTTCTGCTGAACTATTGATCGTCACACAATAGAATTGCACACACTCATTCACACATTTCTGTTGACCTCTTGATCGTCAAGCATTGGCATGATAAGCTGCAGGGTATTTGTTTACAAGATATCTGATGGAAGTC
>CM060339.1:11243401-11245901 GCA_030674155.1 Stramonita haemastoma | reverse complement strand
CTGTCTGTCTTTCTGTCTGTCTGTCTTTCTCCCTGTCTGTCGATCTCTCTCTCTCTCTCTCTCTCTCTCTCTCTCTCTCTCTCTCTCTCTCTCTCTCTCTCTCTCTCTCTCTCATCTCTCTCTCTCTCTCTCTCTCCTCACTCACTCACTCACTCACTCACTCTCACTCACTTGGTGCATGGTTTACAAATGGAGGTATAAAATGCATGAAGTGAAGGGGAAAATTGAACAGAATGTGTTTCAACAACAAGTCTTTAAATACAAACACACACACACACACACACACACACACACACACACACACACACACACACACACACACACACACACACACACACACACACACACACTCATACATACACTGATATGTATGGATGCATGCACCCATGTACACGCACACAGAAACGCACACACAAACACACACAAACACATACACACACACACACTTCCTACATTCACAGAAATGCACATCTCTATTCTGACAATTTCTTAAAGTATCTCCCTTAAGCTGCCATGTGCTCTGACTTTCAAGCAAGCCACTACCAGAAAAGGTCAGCCCATATCTTTGCATCTACAGCCTCCACAGCCCTCGTGAAAGCTCCAACAGCAGTATCGGGACTCTTGTAATGGTTTCCACACTTCCACACACATGCTTTTTTTTACATGTGGAAACTTGAACAAATCATTAAATTTTTAGACCGAGTCCGGTAGACAAAGAGGACAGAACACCAGCTATATACCCTCTGTAGGAGGAATGAAGTCCACTGCCCTCGTGAAAGCTCCAACAGCAGTATCTGGACTCTTGTAATGGTTTCCACACACCTGCTTTTTTACATGTGGAAACGTGAACAAATGACATGGGGCCGGGTCTGGTAGAATAAAGAGGACAGGACACCAGCTGTATACCCTCTGTAGCAATGAACTCCACTGTATAGGCAGCTGTGGGCACTGAGATATTGTCTGAGAGCTGATAGAGTCACTGGTTACCAGTAATGCTGAGGGCACTGAGATATTGTCATAAAGTCACTAGTTACCAGTAATGCTGTGGGCACTGAGATATTGTCTTAGAGCTGATAGAGTCACTGGTTACCAGTAACGCTGTGGGCACTGACATATTGTCTGAGAGCGATAGAGGCACTGGTTACCAGTAATGCTGTGGGCACTGAGATATTGTCTGAGAGCTGATAGAGTCACTGGTTACCAGTAATGCTGTGGCACTGAGGTATTGTGTTTGTTAGCGCTGATAGAGTCATTAATTGTGATGCTCCACCACACAACGAGTCCTATTGCATCGGAAGTCCCTTTTTAGTGGTTAGCATATCATTAAACTGCAATAGAGAGGCTGTTCAGCACAGAAAACAGAATTGAAATTCAGACAATTTTATATAAAAAAGGTAATACAAATTGAAATAATTAACGGCAGAAAGTTACAAAATGATAAATCGACAAGTGTTGCATTGCAATAGGTGGTCCGAATAACGGCTCAGATGTTTGTAAAGCAAAAGAAACAAAATTACACTTCGATATAAGGTAGAAGAATGGAAATAGTTCAGAATCTGTTCACCACAAACATTTATTTCACAAAAGTCATAAAACATTTATAGGAAACAGATATCCCTCTTTAAAAAAAAGACGTAATTTTGTTTAAAACTGGAATCTGTCACAGATGTCAACTCTTGTGTTCCAAGCACAGGACTATGGACATTTTTACATCAATTTTTATGCGCAATCCCATAACTCTTGGTTACTGGGACTGTCACACTCCTGCTGTTATCTCCATGGATATATAATTAAACTCAATGTACTCCCTCACCTCAATAACCTTCCAACTCCACAATATTTTTCTTACCAACACCATGACAGTGTTTTCTGCCTCACTGCGTTTTCGATCCTTCAGCATAGACGGATGGTGTAATTTATTGAATGTGGCACACACACATACACACACACACACACACACACACACACACACACACACACACACACACACACACACACACACACACACACACACACACACACACCACACACACACTTACACACACTAGCACACACACACTTACACACACACAAACACACACATACCAATAACACACACACACACTTACACACACTTGCACATACAACACACACACTTACACACACTTGCACACACACACACACACACACACACACACACACACACACACACACACACACACAGCCCTCGTTAGACAGACAGCCAGGGGCACGTGCATTCCCCGTCTGTGTGCTGTGGCCCCCAGGCCTGTTGTCAGTGGCAGCAGTCAGACCAGCAGCTGCAGTGCAGTGTTTGTCTGCATGTCTGTCTGTCTGTCTGTCTGCCTGTCTGTTTGTCTATCTATCTGTCTGTCTGTCTGTGGGTCGGTCTGTCTGTCTGTCTGTCGTGGGTCGGTCGGTCTGTCTGTATGTCTGTCGGGGGTCGGTCGGTCTGTCTGTCTGTCTGTCTTGTCTGTCTGTCGTGGGTCGGTCTGTCTGTCTG
>CM060339.1:11235901-11238401 GCA_030674155.1 Stramonita haemastoma | reverse complement strand
GGAGAGAGGTTAAAAGATGAGAGGGAGTAACATGAGGGAGCGGGACGGGGAAAGAGACAGACGGACAAACTGACAGACAGGCAGAGACAAAGACAGATTTAAATGCTTGTATTTCAATGGTAATGAAAAAGCACTCGTGTGGGTCTTTTATATTCTAAATTCTCGCCTTTTATCAGGAATAATATCATGATAGAAAAACAATGCCCCAAAAGTTCTCTCTCTCTCTCTCTCTCTCTCTCTCTCTCTCTCTCTCTCTCTCTCTCTCTCTCTCTCTCTCTCTCTCTCTCTCTCTCTCTCTCTCTCTCTCACACACACACACACACACACCATACACACACATACCCACTCACCGGTACCCACCTCTCTCCACACACACACACACACACACACACACACACACACACACACACCACCACACACCACACACCACACACATGCATATACACAACCACACACGCACACACACATACCCAGGCACGCACCCTCTCCCCACCCCCCACCCCACCCCCACACACACACATGAACCATTTTAATTGATTTAATTTTTAAAACACATTAATAAACAGCATTTAAAAACAAGTTTATGGTTGTTGTTGTTTTTTTATTTGCGCCGTATCTATTGTATCTCTATGCCTATAACTGGATTTGTTAATAGTTGAAACCGTTTTAAACCAGCTTTTTTACTTTCCAATAACAGATAAACTAGTACACTTAAGAGCTCGAGCAGTCTTTTACGACCTTACAAACTGCTTTGACTCTGAATTACCATAGAAACCAAATGTTTCCATTTCACTGGGCAACTATTTCGATATCTATTAACAACACAAAAGCTTACTTCGACATCAAAGTTTTCAGCATAATTCCACCAGTTAGTCTTGATTATGCAAACACTCAGCGATGTTCAAATACCAAACAAAGTCTACAAAAAAAATGAGCTCTGTTACCATTAACAAAAATTCTCAACAAAAAGTTGCGCAAACCTGTGTGTGACCAAAAATGCGTTCGGATATTGCATGCCACACACATTCTACTTCTCGTCGCTGAATCTGCCAGCAACCAGCTATACATCCAAAGATGTACGATACTAACTCCATCAGGAACCAGCTATAAATCCAAAGATGTACGATACTAATTCAATCCAAAGATGTACGATACTAACTCCATCAGGAACCAGCTATAAATCCAAAGATGTACGATACTAATTCCATCAGGAACCAGCTATAAATCCAAAGATGTACGATACTAATTCCATCAGGAACCAGCTATAAATCCAAAGATGTACGATACTAATTCCATCAGGAACCAGCTATAAATCCAAAGATGTACGATACTAATTCCATCAGGAACCAGCTATAAATCCAAAGATGTACGATACTAATTCCATCAGGAACCAGCTATAAATCCAAAGATGTACGATACTAATTCCATCAGGAACCAGCTATAAATCCAAAGATGTACGATACTAATTCCATCAGGAACCAGCTATACATCCAAAGATGTACGATACTAATTCCATCAGGAACCAGCTATAAATCCAAAGATGTACGATACTAATTCCATCAGGAACCAGCTATAAATCCAAAGATGTACGATACTAATTCCATCAGGAACCAGCTATAAATCTAAAGATGTACGACACATGAAGCAGCTATAAATCCAAAAGATGTACGATACTAAATCCACCAGGAACCAACTATGAATCCAAAAGATGTACCATACTAATTCCATCAGGAACCAGCTATGAATCCAAAAGATGTACCATACTAATTCCATCAGGAACCAGCTATAAATCCAAAAGATGTACCATACTAATTCCATCAGGAACCAGCTATAAATCCAAAATATGTACGATACTAATTCCATCAGGAACCAGCTGCACGTGCATGGCAAGCCTGGTTAGCATACACCAGAGGAGGAGCAGTTGGTGAGAGTAGGAGAGCAGCAGCCCCCAGGGAAGACCTGTAACAGTGGCTGTCTTAATCTGTATTGATTTTCCTCCCTCCTCCTGACAACAGTACTTGAGGGAACGGGCTGATTTGAATCTGATCACCTTTGCTTTCTCTGTCCATTTCATTGCCGAGCCACTTGATTCAATTTGCATTGTTCTGCAGTCTGCTGCTTCAGTGCCAGAGTCTGTACAATGACGATGTGAGATTACACATCTGGGTATGGGCTACGTGATGGGAGGGGGGGGGGGATTTTTTTTTTAATCAATACCTTCGTCGACAAGGTGTTACACAAATCCTGTACAAACAAGTTCATCTCACTGTTCCACTGCTTTCTCTACAAAAGTTATACACAAGAGAATCATTGGGTCGGGAGGAGGACACTGCAGTTCAGAAGTTGGTGGATTTGTGGTCTAGAGGTAACGCGCCTGTCTAGAAAGCAAAAAGGCTGGGTCGGAGTGTGCGGTGGTTTGAATCCCGTTTGGGCCCAAAACTTTTCCCCTATCCATTAGACCACGAGTGGTGGTCTGGGTGCTAGTCTTTCGGATGAGATG
>CM060339.1:11215901-11228401 GCA_030674155.1 Stramonita haemastoma | reverse complement strand
CTGGTGTGTTGTGTTGTGTTGTGTTGTGTTGTGGTGTGTGTGTGTGTGTGTGTGTGTGTGTGTGTGTGTGTGTGTGTGTGTGTGTGTGTGTGTGTGTGTGTGTGGTGTAACCTATAAATCTCTGATGAGGATTTGATGACCGTCGTGAGAATGACAGGGGAGAGGCAGGGAAAGGAAGGAAGGAAGGAAGGAAGGAGTGTCTTAGCACACAGAATATGACGTTGGATGCTGTGCATACACCTAGAGACAGAGACAGAGTGAGATAGGGAGAAGGAAGGAAGGATGTCTCAGCACACAGAATATGGCTGATGTGGATACTGTGCATGCACAAAAAGAGACAGAGGCAGGAAGAGTATAGAACTTGCCACAGCAGGCAGATAAGACTACCAGATAAGACTACATGTGTGTGTGTGTGTGTGTGTGTGTGTGTGTGTGTGTGTGTGTGTGTGTGTGTGTGTGTGTGTGTGTGTGTGTGTGTGTGTGTGTGTGTGTGTGTATGTGCGTGCGCACACACACACACACAAACAAACAAACCGATACATACACACACATATAATCACACACATACGCAGACACACACACACTGCACACACTACATCACACATACATCATACATACATACATACATACATACATACATACATACATACATACATACATACTATCATACATACATACATACATACATACATACATACATACATACATACATACATACATACATACATACATACATACATACTACATACATACATACATACATACTACATACATACATACATACATACATACATACACACACATACACACATACATACACACATACACACATACTACAACACGAACATGCATGCACGTGTGCACGTACACACACAGGACCAGAGACAATATGTAAACAAAGACCCACATAGCATGCACATGTCAAACTGAGGTAGACAGGTGAACATTGCAATCAAATAACATCTGTATAAGCCATAAAGTAGTCATTTTCACAGAAATGCCAATACGAGCACATAATTACAGAGGCGCATGCATGCATGCGCACGTGAGCGCGCGCACACACTTCACACACAGGACCAGAGACAGAACAATAATTATGTAAACAAACAGCGACATAGCATGCACATGTCGAACTCATGAAGACAGGTGAATATTGCAATGTAACCAATAAATAACATCTGGATCAGCAATACGGTAGTAATGTTCACAGTAATGCCAATACGAGTATATAATCACGCACGCGCACACAACACGCGCGCGCGCGCGCGCGCGTGCACTTACACACTTTCACACACATACGTGTTTTATTTCATTATCCTTGATATAAAAGAATAAGCAAAAGAATAAATAAAACATAGATAAATAACACACACAGACACACAGACACAGACAGCAGACAGACAGACACGACAGACAGACAGCACAAACACACACACACAACACACACACACACACACACACACACACACACACACACACACATACATACACGCGCGAGCAAACACACGCGGAACATCTAGCACACACTAATAAAATCCGTTCCGCTTAGTAGGCCATTGTGTGCCGGTGGGAATGGAGGACAAAATTAACAAAACAGCATACACACGAGGACTAGATGTAAAAATAAAAAATTAAAAAAAGAAAGCAGCAGTGTGCTTACTCCATTACTCTAAGGGGAAAAAAGAATTAAAAATGGATAAAAATAAAAATACAAAAGTGGGTCAGTATCAAAGAGAGACGAATCGAAGTAACCACAGAAGTGACAAGAAACAGGGAGACGGAATGAGAGGGAAAGTGAGAGAGAAAGAGGGAGAGGGGAATGAGAGAGGGAGAGGAGAGAGAGAGAGAGAGGAGAGAGGAGAGAGAGGAGGAAGAGTGAGAGCAATGGGTGGGAGGGGAGAGAGAGAGAGAGAGAGAGAGAGGAGAGAAGAGAGAGAAGAGGAGAAGAGAGAGAGAGAGAGAGAGAGAGAGAGAGAGGAGAATTCAGACAGACAGACAGAGACAGACACGGAGAGAGGGAGACAGAGAGGGGGGTGAGAGAGAGAGGGGGAGAGAGAGAGACGAACGGATGTGCGGACAGAGAGACGAGAGAGACAGACAGACGACAGAGACAGACAGAGACACAGAGAGAGAGAGAGAAATAGAGAGAGATGTTTACACACACACACACCACACACAACACACACACACACACACACACACAACACACACACACACACACACACACACACTCTACACAGATCTGCTATATATATATTATATCGTGGGAAGGTGAGAGGGAAGGAAGAGAATAACTTTACACAGGGGAGGGGAAAGTGAGGGTGTATGGGGATGGTGGTGGAAAGAGAGGGACTACGGGGGGGGAGAGAGGGGGGGAGGTAGGGAGGGAGGGGGGGGGTGTTAATGAGCTCGTTAACGCGCATCACTGCGACAGGCGGTAATGACGTTTGGACCTTTGACAGATGGTTCGTTCTTCCTTGTCGGGTCAGATCTACCCTCGCCCCCCTCTCTTAACTTTTCCCCCTCTCCTCCCTTCCCCTTCTCACGATGTATTCTGTCTAGTTGTGTTGTGTGTGTGGTGTGTGTGTGTGTGTGTGTGTGTGTGTGTGTGTGTGTGTGTGTTGTGTGTGTTGTGTGTGTGTGTGTGTTGGTGTGTGTGGTGTGTGTGTGTGTGTGTGTGTGTGTGTGTGTGGTTGTGTGTGTGTGTGTGTGTGTGTGTGTGTGTGTGTGTGTGTGTGTGTGTGTGTGTGTGTGTGTGTGTGTGTGTGTGTGGTGTGTGTGTGTGTGTGTGTGTGTGTGTGTGTAAGTGTGTGTGTGTGTGTGCGTGTGTGTGTGAATATAAATGAATAGATAAATGGATTAATCAGTTCGATCTTTTATTCTTTAATCTGGTTTTAAGTCTCTCTTAATCAGGTTCTTAAGTCACACTGAAGTCATGCTGTCTTTCTTTCACTCATTCAATAGCTCACTCATTATTATTCATTGTCCTCGACATAAAAGAACGAATGAATAAACAAATTCATTCATTCACTCATTCATTCAACTACTCTTTACTCTTTCTTTTTTTTTTCTTTTACGAGTTCACTCAATCATTTATCTGATCTTCCATCCATCGGTCCATTTGTTCGTTTGTTTGTTCTTCAAACATCTTTGCATTCCGTTTTTTTTTTCTGATTTGCTCCTTCAGTTGGGGTTATTTTCGTTGGGTTTTGTTGTTTTTTTTTTGGAAGCGTGTTTAACTTTTGCCCAGATGTTGTACCTCCTGTTGCACTTTCGACACTTTTGCTGCGAATTGAACCAGATATTATGATGATGATGATGATGAAGAAAGAAAAGAAGAAGAAGAAGAAGAAGAAGAAGAAGAAGAAGAAGAAGAAGAAGAAGAAGAAGAAGAAGAAGAAGAAGAAGAAGAAGAGAAGAAGAAGAGGAGGAGGAGGAGAGGAGGAGGAGGAGGAGGAGGAGGAGGAGGAGAGAGAGGAGGAGGAGGAGGAGGAGGAGGAGAGAAGGAGGAGGAGGAGGAGGAGGAGAGGAGGAGGAGGAGGAGGAGGAGGAGGAGGAGAGAGGAGAGGAGGAGGAGGAGGAGAAGGAGGAGGAAGGAGAAGGAGGAGAGAGAAGAAAAGAGAAGAAGAAGAAGAAGAAGAAGAAGAAGAAGAAGAAGAAGAAGAAGAAAGAAGAAGAAGAAGAAGAAGAAGAAGAAGAAGAAGAAGAAGAGAAGAAAGAAGGAGGAGGGAGGAGGAGGAGGAGGAAGAAGAGAGAGAAGAGAAGAAGAAGAAGGAAGGGAAAAAGAAGAAGAAGAAGAAGAAGAAGAAGAAGAAGAAGAAGAAGAAGAAGAAGAAGAAGAAGAAGAAGAAGAGAGCAGGAGCAGAAGTGTCAGTAAACAAGAAAGAAAACATTTATTTTTTCCTTCCGTGACACTACCTGAGAGGAAAGAGAAGCAAAGACATGAGAATAAAGATAAGAGCTAGGGAGAATGAGAGAAAAGAAAAAAAGAAAGAAAACATACAAGGAAACGAAAGAAAAGAAAAAAAAAGAAAAGAAGTAAAACAAGAACAAAAAAGCAATAAGAACTCAAGAGCATATACCATAACAACACCCACAGTGAAACACACCAGCACCATCAGCAATGACAATAATGCAACAACAACTGCAACAACAGCACCAAAACCAAAAACAACAACAATGGTGATGACTATTTCTTCTAACGCAACAATAACGACAACATCAACAACAACAAATAACATGGTGATGACTATTTTTAACAACAACAACAACAAACAAAACAACAACAATGGTGATGACTATTTCTTCTAAACAACAAAACACAACACAGCCTTCCAAACCGTTAATGTCGTCTGGAATCAGACAACTGTATAATCTCCTATTTACCATTATGTAACTTCATTCTCATTCTCTTTTTTTACATCAACATACTAACAATCCTCCGTCTTTCATCAGTCACTCTTTCTCTTTAATCTCTCGTCTCATAACATCTCTCTCATCTCTCTCTCTCTCTCTCCTCTCTCTCTCTCTATCTCTTCTTCTCTTCTCTTCTCTCTCTCTCTTTTTATTCCATAACATCTCTCTCTTCTCCTCTCTCTCTCTCTTTTCTCCTCATCTCTCTCTCTCTCTTTCTACTCTCTCTCTCTCTCTCTCTCCTCTCCTCTCTTCTCTCTCTCTCTCTCCTCTCCTCTCTCTCTCTCTCTCTCTCTCTCTCTCTCTCTCTCTCTCTCTCTCTCTCTCTCCTCCTCTCTCTCTCTTCTCTCTCTCTCTCTCTCTCCCTCTCTCTCTCTCTCTCTCTCTCTCTCTCTCTCTCTCTCTCTCTCTCTCTCTCTCTCTCTCTCCTCTCTCTCTCTCTCTCTCATCTCTCTCTCTTCTCCTTCTAATGCTGATTCCTGACACAGGCGATCAAATGGGTCCCCGGGACGGAGGTCAATCAATATAACTTCACGCCGAAGCTTTCAGAAAGGACGGAGGCATTAAGGGGACTCTTGAAAGGTCACCTCACACTAGAAAGCAGAAAAACAAAACAGAGAAAGAACAAACAACTGAAAAAAGAGAAAAAAGTACCAAGAAAATCATACAGCCGTGAAAAAGTAATCCGAGAATAAGAAAAAAAAATCAAGAAAAAGAAGTACATAAACAAAACGAAATAAACTAAGAGAGAATAAACCATAGAAAAAAAAGCGAAAAAAAAAATTACAGACAAAATCGATACAGACGGGAAAAGAAATCCAAGAATTTTAAAAAACAGAAGTATATAAACAAAACAAAATAAACAAAGAAAGAACAAACAACAGAAAAATAAAGAAAAGTATAAAAAAAAAAAATCGATACAGACGTGAAAAAAAACTAAAAATAAGAAGAAGAAAAAACAAGAAAAAGAAGTACATAAACAAAAAAGATCGAAATATTGAAAAAGGATCAGAGAAAAAAAAGACAAAGAAAAAAATGAACGAAAATGATAGAAAGAAGAAAGAATTAAGAAACAAGTTTATCTTTTAATAATTAAAAAAAAAACAATTCCATGGAAAAATGAACACTCACAGCAAAACAGAACAAGAAAGAAAAAGAAACATAGGGGAGAAGAAGAATGAAAAATAAAACGAAATTTCTTTTTTTTAAAGGAAAAACGGACAAGAACAAACAGTCACTGCACAACAAAAAAGAGAAAAATCGAAGATAAAAGACAAAGTACAAAAAGGGATAATGCAAAAGAAAAAGAGAAAAAAACAGAAAAAATCCACAAACAAACAAACACTCAGATCAACAAACAAAAGCAGTAGAAAAAAATAAATATAGATACTGGAAAAGGAAAAAGCAAAAAAAAAAAAAAAGATCTTCCATGAGGACATGAAGAGAGTGAGAGGGAACTTAGACATAAAGATAAATTGGAAGAAGGGCAGACACAACCATTTACATGCAGACTGCTGCATAAAGAGAGAGAGAAGAAAAAAAACAAACAAACAAACAAAGGAAGGAAAACAGCAAGAAAGAAAGAAGAAAAAAAACTAAAGAAAGAAAAAAAGAAAGAAAAGAAAGAAAGAAAAATAAAGAAACAAAAAGAAAAGAAAAGAAAGAAAAAAAGAAAAGAAAGAAAGAAAAAAAGATCAATCAACCAATCAATCAAAGAAAAAAAACGAAACAAACAAACAAAGCAAAACATAAAGCAAGAAAAAAAGAAATAGAGGCAGAAAGAAAAAAGAAATACGAAAGAAATGAAAGAAGAGCAAACAAACAAACAAACAAAGCAACAAAGAAAGAAGGAAGGAAAGAACAAATAAAAAGAATGAAGGAAGGATAAAAGAAAGCAAGACAGAATAAAAAAAAATTAAAAAACTGAAGGATGAAAGAAAGACAAAAGATAGGGAAGGGAAACAAAGAAAGACGAAACAAAGAAAAACTATGTACAGATTCTAATATAAGTATAAGTATCAACGCAAAACAATCCAACGAAATAAACACGCAAGAAAAATAACAGATAAAGAAATGATCAATAGCAAAAAAGAAAGACAGAAGAAAAGAGAAGAAGACGTGAAAAGAAAACGAAATCAAAGAAAACAGGACGGGGAAAAAAAAGACAGAAAGAAAGGGATAGAAGAATAGACAGACAGCAAGAAAGATACAAATAAAAGAAAAGACAGAAAGAAAGAAAAGCAGACAGACAGAGAGACAGACAATTAGACAGTAAGTAAGAAAGAAAGAAAAGAAAAGGAAAGAAAGAAAAGAAAAAAGAAAGAAAGAAAAGAAAAAGAAAGAAAGAAAAAAGAAAAAAGAAAAAGAAGAAGAAAGAAAAGAAAAAAAAAGAAAGAAAGAAAAAAAGAGAGAAGAGAAAGACAAGACAAAGAAGAAAGAAAGAAAAGAAGAAAGAAAGAAAGAAGAAGAAAGAAAAAAAATGAAAGAAAAAGGAAAGAAAGAAAAGAAGAAAGAAAAAGAAAGAAGAAAGAAAAGAAAAAGAAAAGAAAGAAAGAAAAGGAAGAAAAGAAAAAGAAAGAAAAGAAAAAGAAAGAGAAAAGAAAAGAAAAAAAGAAAAAGAAAAGAAAGAAAGAAAAAGAAAGAAAGAAACAAAACAGAGACATTTTTTTTAATAAAAGGAAAGAAAGACAAAACAAAGAGATAGACAAACAGACAAAAGAAAGAAATGCAAGAAACAAATAAAACATTTTTAAACGAAGAACTATCTCTAAAAAAAAAAAAAAATTTTAAAAAGAAAGAAAAAAACAGGAAAACAAAGAACAAATAAAAAACAAACAAACAACAAACATGTTATACCGAAAACAGGACATTGAACTTACAAGCTATATCAGGCCCAACCACGAACAGACTAAGAAACGAAGGAAAAACAAAAGAGAGGACAGGAGTAAAAATACCCCCTGTGCCTATCGAGAATCGAACTAGCAACCTTTGGTTTTAGGCCCCACTGCTCTAATTAATCAGACTTTGTTGTCTCCTCTTTTATTTTTCCTACTCTTTCCTTTTTTCTTTCCTTCCACCTTCCATTCTTCTGTTGTTTTATTTCTTTTCTTTTTTTGCGTCCCTGCTACCTCTCTCCAATGCTGCATTTTGTTTTCTGCATTTTTTTTCTTCTTTGATTTTTTATACTTGTGTCTGTTTCTTTTTCTTTCTAGGTTTTTTTTTCTTTAATTCTTCTTTGATTTTTTTCTGTGGTTTTGTTTTGTTTTTCCTGCTCCCCCCCCCCCCCCCTTTCTTTCTGTCTTTCTTTTTTTACGTCCTTTCTTTCTTTCTCTCTCTTTCTTTCTCTCTCTTTCTTTCTTCCTTTTGTCCGCTGGTTCTCTAGAGCTTTCAACAAATGTTTTCGTTTTGTACTTTCCTCTTTTTCTTAGCTGCGTGTACGTGATTTCTTCGTCTTCTTCGTTTTAGACTCTTTTTATTTCTTCTTCTTTCTTTTATTCCTCTTCTTATTCCTCCGTTTTTTGTTTTCCTTCTCTTTATTCTTTCTTCTCTTGTTCTATTGCTTTCTTCTTCTTCTTCTTCTTCTTCTTCTTCTTCTTCTTCTTCTTCTTCTCCTTCTTCTTCTCCTTCTCCTTCTTCTTCTTCTTCTTCTTCTTCTTCTTCTTCTTCTTTCTCTTCTTTCTTCTTCTTCTTCTTCTTTTCTTCTTCTTCTTCTTCTTCTTCTTCTTCTTCTTTCCTTCTCCTCCTCTTTCTCCTCCTCCTCTTCTCCTACTCTTTCTCCTCTCCTCCTTCTCCTCCTACTTCTCCTCCTCCTCCTTCTCCTCCTCCTCCTCCTTCTCTCCTCCTTCTCCTCCTCCTCCTTCTCCTCCTCCTCTTCTCCTCCTCTCCTCCTTCTCCTCCTCCTCCTCTCTCCTTCTCCTCCTCCTCCTTCTCCTCCTCCTCCTCCTTCTCCTCCTCCTTCTCCTCCTTCTCCTTCTCCTCCTTCTCCTCCTCCTCCTTCTCTCCTTCTCCTCCTCCTCCTTCTCCTCCTCCTCCTCTTTTTCCCCCTTGTGCTACAGTCTTTCGCCTTCTTTATTAATTGTCGTTACTATTACTACAACTGCTAGCGATGCTGTTGTTGCATCTACTACTTGCACTACTATCACAGAACAACTGTTACTACTAATCCCACTGGTTTCTGCTACTACTACTGCTGCTGCTGCTGCTGCTCCTACTCTACTTACTACTACTACTACTACTACTACTACTACTACTACTACTACTACTACTACTACTACTATACCACTGCTGCTGCTGCTGCTGCTGCTGCTGTTGCTGCTGCTGCTGCTGCTGCTACTACTACTACTACTACTACTAATGCTGCTGCTGCTGCTGTTACTGCTGCTGCTGCTACTTCAGTGGTCTAGTGGAAACGCGTCCATCTAGAAAGAGAGACTGCAAGTTCGACTCTCTGCTTACTTATAAACCAGGCCATGAATGATTCCTCTTATTAAACAATAGAACGAAGTTCTGTGGGCAGCACATGCACATGGAAACAAAGCGGGTGTGAAGGGTAACACTTGTTTTGTGTGAGCTGTGAACTTTAACTTATAAGTGAAGAAAGAGACAGAGACAGAGAGAAGTACACAAGCACACAGAGACAGAGAGACATACAAACAGACATACGAAGGAGAACACACACACACTTACACACACAGAAACAAGGAAAGACAGACAGACACAGAGTGCGCGCGTGCACACACACACACACACACACACACACACACACACACACACACGCACGCACACACACACACACACACAGAATACACACACACATACAGAAACATACACACACATACAGAAACACACACACTCATACGGAAACACACACACACTTACA
Organism: Stramonita haemastoma; assembly: GCA_030674155.1. Lineage (NCBI taxonomy): Eukaryota > Metazoa > Mollusca > Gastropoda > Neogastropoda > Muricidae > Stramonita > Stramonita haemastoma. Next base: position 11,219,109 of record CM060339.1, on the reverse strand, counting down.
CGCACACACCACACACACACACACACACACACACACACACACACACACACACACACACACACCACACACACACACATACAGACAGAGAGACAGAGAGAAAGACAGAGAGAGACAAACAAACAAACAAACAGACAAACAAACAAACAGAGACAGACACAACCTAAGTGCGGCGCAACATTGCACTAGACACACCCTACTATACTACAGAAGGACGGAGCATAATATATTCCGGTTTGTCCGGCACTGTAAAATGCATGAGGCAAATTGGGTAAAGGAGAGCAGCGCTCTCGTTCTGACAAGCTCGACCCCATCATCGCTTTCTGGTGTACTGAGAGAGAAAAAAATTAGTTTCTGAAGCCAGACTGTCAGAAAAAAAAATGAACTCAGTGACTGTGTGGTGGAGAGGGGGTGGGGGAGGGGGCAGGGAGAGAGTAGTTGTTGTGATGGTCGGGGTGAGGGAGGGGGGAAGTGAAAAACTGTTTGGTGACGTTAAATATTTAGATTAATGTAACGAGGCAACAAAGGAGGGTGAGAAAGTCAATGGGAGCGAAGCATACGTGTGCACGACATGTATGTATATATTTATTTAAAATACATACACACCATGTACACATGGAATGCATGAACACATATACACAACTCACACACACGCACGCACACACACACATACGAGCGCACAACATACACACACACATCACACACACTGAACACACAACAATATATATAATTTTTATATGTGTGTAATGTCTGTAGTGTGTGAGACGCACACTTATACACAACACATGTGTGAGCATGAATGGGCACCACACGCACACACACACACACCACACACACACACACACATATATATATATATATATATATATATAAATATATATTATATATCATATTATATATTTTATATATATCTTTGTGCAACCACCCTCATACACAATATATGTGTGAGATGCATGGGCACGCACACAAAACACATCACACATATACGCACACACACAAAGCAAACACACACACAAGCAATCACCACACACACACATACACACACACACACACACACACACACACACACACACACAATTTTTCCTCCTGACAGTGTGATTTGCAAAACTCTCTTTGCCCTGTTTCTCTGTGCACACCTCCAAGTGAGGAATTTGTCTTGGCATAAGAGAACAATGTTCCTTCACAGAATGCGCCTCATGCATTTTACATCGCAGGACAAACAGCAATACTCCCCCTAAACTACTGCCAGTGTGAAAGTTAAGACCTTCCTTCCCTTCCCCTGACACACACAGACACACAGATGCACACACACACATGCACAACATGCCACACCACAAACACACACACACACACACACCAACAACAAACACCTACACAACACAACACACTCACACCACACACACACGCACACATCCCACACAACAACCACAACACACACACACTCACGAACATTGGACATCTCTCTCTTCTGTCTCTCTGTGTGTGAGTCAATCTATGTGCCCTTCCTCTCTCTCTCTCTCTCTCTCTTCCTCTCTCTATCTCTCTCTCTATCTCTCTCTCACACCTCTTCTTCTCCTCTTTCTTCTCTCTCTCCTTCCTCTCTTACACACACACCACACACACAAACATCACACACACAACACACACACAACATACACATACACGCATACACACTTTCTTGCTCGCAACCTACAGACAACAACAGATCTGAGCGCTTATTCTTGTTTCCCGTGAGATTAGCACATATCTGTTATGCAGCACGGCAAGAGAAAGCGACTACAACAGCAGTAACAACAAAATCATATCAACAATACCAGAACAAACAAACCGTGGCGATGGCAGCACATCCACAACAAAACAATAACAACAAGAACATAATAAATTGCAAAACGATGAATGTTTGATTTTGAACAGAGAAAGCGAAAGGAACCAGCAATTTGCTTGTTGTGTTAAACTGCCGTCTTGGCCCTGTCTATGATAAACACTATCCTTATCATCGTCATCATCAAGGTTAGCCTATCATTACGTTATTCACATCACCACTGTTGTTCTGTTGTTATTCTTTCTGGCTGTTATTATCATGGTCATTTTCACTATCAACATGAATTTATTATTGATTACAGTATCACCCAGCTGTAAACATATACCTGCCCTTTTCAGGGTCAGGGAAGGTAAAGCAGTGAGGGAGAGAAGATGGGAGCAGCCCTCAGTACGCTGGCCCCTATAGAGAAGCTGAGGTCTCTGATGCCTCGCTCCCCTAGGACTCCATTTTTACCAGTAGCATCGTGTGTGTGAGCGTGTGTGTGTGTGTGTGTGTGTGTGTGTGTGTGTGTGTGTGCGTGCGTGTGTGTGTGTGTGTGTGTGTGCATGTGTGTGTGTGTGTGTGTGCGTGCGCGCGCGCGCGCGCGTGAGTGTGTGTGTGTGTGTGTGTGTGTGTGGTGTGTGTGTGTGTCTGTGTGTGTGTGTGTGTGCGAGTGTGAGCGTGCGTGCGTGCATGCGTACGTGCGTGCATGCATGCGTGTGTGTGTGTGTGTGTTTTGTGTGTGTGTGTGTTTGTGTGCGTGTGTATCTATATATATTGATTTATATGTACAAATATACATATATCTATGTCTACATATAATCATGTCTATAATATATGAGTGTATGCACGTGTGTCTGTGTGGGGGGGTAGGAGGGTGTGTGTGTGTGTCTGTGTCTGGTGTGTGTCTGTGTCTGTGCATGTCCAAGTTTAAGTCAATTTTTTTTCTTGATGGTACATTGAATGGGCATTGATTTGCTTTTTTCATCGAGCCATCTATCTAGGAAAAGGAACAATCGTGTGTGTGTGTGTGTGTGTGTGTGTGTGTGTGTGTGTGTGTGTGTGTGTGTGTGTGTGTGTGTGTGTGTGTGTGTGTGTCTGTGTGTGTGTGTATGTGCGTGCGTGCGTGCGTGCGTGGTGTGTGTGTGTGTGTGTGTGTGTGTGTGTGTGTCTGTGTCTGTGTCTGTGTGCGTGTCCGTGCGTACTAGTGCGTTTGTACACGCATGCATTCATGCTTGTACATAAAAAAAAGCAGGGAACTAATTTTCCTTCACACTCAAGCGCGCGCATACGCTTGGGTAGGTAAGTGCAAAATCTCTGGAAGTTTCTGCTTTTTCAAAAAAAAAATTAGGTTCTATAGTTCTACGTATTGGCATGGAAGAATTTAATCAATACTGCAGCACTGAGTCA
>CM060339.1:11203401-11208401 GCA_030674155.1 Stramonita haemastoma | reverse complement strand
TAAGACAGATAGAGACAGAGATAGAGACAGGGGGGAGCGCAGACAAACAGACATGCAGATATACAGAGACAGTCACAGAGAGAGGGCAGAGAGAATCAAAGGGGTGAGCAGAGCTGACAGGACAGACAGAACAGACAGACAGATAGACGGATACACAGACAACAGACAGACAGATAGACAGGCAGACAGACAGAAGACAGACAGATAGACAGACACACAGACACACAGACAAAGAGTAAGAGAGACAAACACGTGTAGCTTTTGACATTTTGGAAATTTTAATGTCGTTTGAATTGTGTCAATCTTGTAGAACGGCGATCCATAGTTAGTGCCCGTTTTGTTTTTTGTTATTATTGTGCTCATTTCTCTTGTAATGACGCCACAGAAATGTGTTTGTATCAAGACCTTTGCAGAAGGCAACACGAAGAGGCAATGACAATTAACTTTATTTTCTGTCTCTCTTTGTCTGTTTGTCTATCTGTTTTTCGGTATGTCTGTCTGTCTGTCTGTCTGTCTCTGTCTGTCTGTATGTCTGTCTGTCTGTCTGTCTGTCACCCTCTCTCTTAGATTATTCATTCATTCATTCATTCTCTCTCTCTCTCTCTCTCTCTCTCTCTCTCTCTCTCTCTCTCTCTCTCTCTCTCTCTCTCTCTCTCTCTCTCTCTCTCTCTCTCATACGGGGGTCGATACTATGTCGACTTGCGCTGGCAATTTGAGACGTTCGTAGTCTCGAGGAATTTCTTCTGGTGTAACATCGTGCTGACTCACTCTCCAAAGTCCTTCGATGACTTTAACGAGCCGTGTCTGACGCAGCAACATCTGCCACATCGTTAAATCCTGTTCCGCTTTCGTAGAGTGGCCATCGTGTCGTGGACAGTGCAATTCAACTGCATCCGGCCGATAAAAAGCACATCTATTCTGTTCCTCGATATAAAATAAATACATAAATATAGAGATACATTTTCAACAAACATTAACACCTGTGCCTTTAAACAACAACAACAAAAAACTATTTTTTAAAAAGGCAAGTTTTTAATGTTACAAGAATATATCTTGATCCACACTTGTTTTCTTGTGTTTTCTTCTCTGTTCAATTGGAAGGAATTCCACAACATAAACATTTCCAGTCCTCTTTTTCTCTCTCTATCTTACGTGCTAACTGAAAACAGGCAAGCAACCAGACGACAGACATACAAACGCAAGCCCTTACCAAGTCAAAGTGAATCCACACACACACACACACACACACACACACACACACACACACACACACACACACACACACACACACACACACACACACACACACACACACACACCAAAATAAAAACCGCAACAACTCATCTTGATATGCAATATCAGTTATCTAATAACGGATAGCTTCTTTTGTTTTGTTTTTTTCATTTCTTCCAATTTGATCGGATTGTTTGTAAACCATATATACAAAAAAACAACAAGACTATGCTGACTGTTTCAACGTTCGTATATTTCCAATTGATTATACTTCTGACTAGAAAAAGTCACTAGCACTTATGTTTTGTTTTTAAAAAGCAGTTGTTGAGAACAGTTATTTTGCAATTGACTGAAACAGAAAGTTAGCAATCTACATTCCATTCAGTTTAACAGGACGCTATCCTAGTTCACCTAGGACTCAGATAACCCAGAGTTGGTCTTTTTAATTTTAAGATCATTTTATAGCATTTATTTATTTATTTCATTTTTTATTATTTTTTATTTATTTTTCTTCTATATCGAGGATAATGAAATAAGCACTCATGTGCTTTTTTTTTACATCCAGTCCCGTTTGTATGCAGTTTTGTAAATTTGTCATCTGTTCCAACCCGCACACAATGGCCTACTCTTACGAAAAGCGGAACGGCATTTAACGTGTGCGCTCTAACCTCTAGGCTATACCCCTACCTACACCCACGTTATACATGAAAGATGTAAACTGTATTTGTGGTGATGAGATTACAAATAGTCATGTCATTTTCAATTGTGGACATTTAAAAGCATTTTTACCTGCTGTACCCAGTTTGTCACTGGATCAGATTTTGTCTGAACCTCCGTTACTGTTGGACATTGTATTAGCGATGGAAGGAGGGAGGGAGAGAGAGAGAGAGGGAGAGGAGAGAGAGAGAGAGAGAGAGAGAGAGAGAGAGAGAGAGAGAGAGAGAGAGAAGACAGACAGACAGACAGAAGGACAGACAGGACAGACAGACAGACAGACAGACAGACAGAACAGACAGACAGACAGACAGAGACAGAGAGGGAGACAGAGACAGAGAGAGACAGAGAGAGACAGAGAGGGAGACAGAGACAGAGAGAGAGAGACAGAGAGGGAGACAGAGATACAGAGAGAGAGAGACAGAGACAGAGACAGAGACAGAGAGAGAGACAGAGACAGAGAGAGAGAGAGAGAGAGATAGAGACAGGCAGCAGAAAGACAGACAGAGACAGTAAAATGAAAATTTATCGATAAATAGAAAGTGACTATTAATCTAAGTACAAGGGGCATGTCAATATAAAAGAGACACACACTGAATACACATGCATGTTTACACACATACACACTAGACACGTACGGCTGCATGTACACATGTGCAAACACACAGACAAAAGCACACAAACACTTACACACACACACATTCTCACAAACTCACACACACACACACACACACACACCACACACACGCAATCACACGCACACACACACGCACGCACGCACGCACACACGCACACACACACGCACACACACACGCACACACACACCAAAAAAAGGTGGGTTCATCTAACTTAACCAACTGACAAGTTACACTATTGACTGATTGACTGACTGAGTGATTGATTATTGATTGATTGATTAATGATTGATCGATTATGATGATCGATCGATTCGATCAATCGGTTGGTTGATTTTAATAAACATCCATGCGTTATCAACAAAGAATATCGCAAACAATCAACTTGAATGACCAAAGAGAAAAAAAAGACATTCTGGCGTCTTGCTATTTCTTTTAAAAAGAAATAAAACATGGAGAGAATGACAAGCAAAGAAAGAAATACTCAAGACGGTGCTAAAAAAAAAAGATTAAAAAAAAAGGAAAAAAAAAAAAGGAAAGATATTAGTGGCAGACATAGTATTGGAGAGAGGAAAAAAAAAACCCACCCCGAAAGAGAGAAGGGAAATAAACAAGTCTTCACAAGGTCCACTAACTCATCAGACTGGCTGACAAGCCAGACTGATTGATAATGGCCGCCAAGCGCCAGTTCTCCTTCACGTCCACACGAGAAGAGTGCGAGAGGCGCGAAATGAATAATACATGGCCATTATGCAAAACAGAAGGTTACTGCGGGACGGTTATTTGTCAAGTCTCCTTTTTTGGGTGTGTTAAGATATGAGGGTGGGAGGGAGAAAAATAACTGGAGCAGAAAGGATGAAAGGATGAAGAAATAGAAAGTCAGAGAAGAGTTCTGCGAATGAAGTAGGCATAGGGAAAAAACACTGACATAATGATATGATTGCAAGAAGTTAACACGTTCATACACGAAGGTACACACAAACACATGCATGCACACATGCGCACACACACACGCACGCACGCACACACACACACACACACACACACAGAGGCTAGGCGCACGCTCACGCACACACACACATCCATATATATATATATACACTCACACGTGCGCGTGCACCCATACACACGCACACAAGCACCAGAAAAACACACAGAGAGCAAGCAGGCGCAAGAGAGAGAGAGAGAGAGAGAGAGAGAGAGAGAGAGAGAGGAGAGAGAGAGAGAGAGAGAGGAGAGAGAGAGAGAGAAGAGAGAGAGAGAGAGAGAGAGAGAGAGAGAGATGTAAAGACATAAACACAGAGAGAGGGAGTAAAAGAAAAAGAGGAAAACTGATAGAAAGATAAACACATAACCAAAACAAACGAGGAAAATGGTCTAAAAGTACTTACAAACACAAAAAGGTAAAAGTAAGAAGACACAGGGACACCATAATGTTTTCCGTGTGCTCCCAAAAACATTTCTCTTGAAAAAAGTTATCTCAAATTTCTTGTGTGCTTTAACACCAACACCACCTCTCTCTCTCTCTCTCTCTCTCTCTTCTCTCTCTCTCTCTCTCTCTCTCTCTCTCTCTCTCTCTCTCTCTCTCTCTCTCTCTCTCTCTCTCTCTCTCTCTCTGCTCTTCCTCCTCTTCTGCAAAAAGCTGATCTTTTCCCTGAGGCATCATGTGGATATCCCTAGAGCACAGGCACATTAGTGGCCATATTCATGTTCACGTGCAGTAGCAGCGTGCCTTCTGGGTTTTTTTTTTCTTCTAGTTATCTATCCGACCGACACACACACACACACACACACACACACACACACACACACACACACACACACACACACACAACAACACCATCACACACACATACATAAACACACATACACACACATACAAACACACACATAACACACATACACACACATCACATAAACACACATACACACACCAACATACATAACACACACATACACACACACACATACACACACACATACACACACAACATAAACACACACACACACACACACATACCACACAAGTCCACCATCTAACTCACTTCCCCCATCCAACCATCACCCTCCCCCTTCCCCCCATTCCAGCCATCATCTTAGCTTTCTTCTTATCCCAGGCCTGTGCTGATCAAAATCCTCTCAACATTATTTTACCACTGTGTATAGACTTCTCTGTCAAAATGTTATTTACAGTTGAACACCAAACCTGGACACCATTAACACTGTGAAGAATAACGCAACACTATCAAATAAACACAGCAAAGTAAACTAAAATGAATATAAAAAAAATAATTCTAAAACAACTTCAGATTATCAAAAATGACATAATTATATAAACAAGTAAATGCAAGATCGAAAACAAGAGTTAAGTAATATCATTCAAAAGGAGAAGAATGTTTTTCCTCTACGATAATTAAC
>CM060339.1:11180901-11183401 GCA_030674155.1 Stramonita haemastoma | reverse complement strand
AACAACAACAGCAACAACAAACACACACATGCAAAAGGTCAAAGACACTAATATAAAAAAAATCACTCTCCTAAACAAAAAAAAACCCTAAGAAAACAGCCTGAGAAAGCAAAAGACATGAACAATAAAGCGTGTACAGTGTGAGGGGGAGAAAACACAGAATGATAGAAAAAAAGAGATAAGTTTTAGCGCACGATGTCAAGAGGCTGAGAATACCTACTAGTCCTAGCTACGTTTGTGCGCCTTAGCTTCAGTACAGTCCCCCACTTCCCCCAGTTCACCCAGCTGAAAATGCGTACCTGCCCTCTTTAGGGTCAGGGAAGGTAAAGCAGCAAGGGAGAGGAGATGGGTGCCGCCCTCAATACGCTGGCCCCTAAGAGAAGCTGAGGTCTCTGATGCCTCGCTCCCCTACGACCACCTAGGTTATGGGACACCTTTACCTTTTACCTACTAAAAAAGCCCTCGAGCTTTCCCCGAGGGTCAGAGCAAGAGAGGCGTGAGTTTTACGTCAGTCAGTCAGCCCCCTATGCAATCTAACTGATGCATTGGTTCTTCCGTTCTCTGCTGCTCAGTACTGCTAACTGAGGAAAACAGACTAGACAAGTACCGTCTCTCCGCTGCTATCATATTTTGCTGTGAAGACACATGCTGGACGAAACAGAGAGAGCGTTAAATCATGACGAACAGCGATCGTCAACTTGAGCATTGCTGGAACCGGTTTTTATGACGAATGCTGTTTCGTCAGCAGCGCAGTAATGAGGTTGAATGCTCTCTTCATGCACACACCCTCGCGTGTACTAACTTTGCACGCTCATTGCATCATATGCGCGCGCGTACACACACACACGCACGCACGCACAAACACACAAACGCACACACTCACGCGCACACGCACACGCGCACGCGCACGCACACACACACGCGTACACACACACGTGCACGCATACGCACACTCACACATACGCACGCACGCACACGCACACACACACGCACGCACACACGTACGCACGCGCACACACACACACACGCGCGCTTACGCACACCCCTAACACACGCACAAGAGTGCTTATCCCATTATCCTCGATATAAAAGAATTAATAAAATAAAATAAATAACACTAATACAACATCGTAAAAGCTTACTCTTTCTCTCAATGTTTCTACACATGACATGACGTAGCACTATTCCCCCACCCCCCACCCTCCCCTACTCCCCACAAACACACAAACACACACACACACACACATACACACATACACACAAACACACACACACACACACACAAACACACACACACAAACACACACACACACACACACACACACACACACACACACACACACACACACACACACACACACACACACACACACACACACCTACACCCTGTCCCCTCACACCCAACAGAAATCTCTCCTAAACCTCCCCACTACAACACCTTTCCACCCTGACCCCCCCCCCCCCTCCCACTATCGCCTCAACTTTAACCCCCCCACCCACCCCTCCCCCTACCTCCACCCATCCCCTCCCACCCCACCCCACCCCCACCCCTCCAATAATTCCAGAGCCCTTTCTGATCGATGAGACGAGGGCACAATTTGTTCCACTACAACAACTCTTTTACTATCTGATTTGCACGAACGGACGAGACTAATCAAACATATTTCGTCCAAATTCGCTTCGCATCGATGGTTGATGATTGAGGCGATGACTAGAGAGAGAGAGGGGGGGGGGGAGAGAGAGGGAGTAAGAGAAAGAGAGAGAGAGGTGAATGGAGGGAGTGGGAGAGAGAGGAGGGGAGTGGAGAGAGAGAGGGGAGAGAGAGAGAGGAGGGGGAGGAGAGAGAGAGAGGAGAGAGAGAGAGAGAGAGAGAGAGAGAGAGAGAGGAGAGAGAGAGAGAGACGAGAAGAAGAGAGAGACAGAGACAGACAGACAGGACAGACAGACAGACAGACAGACAGACAGACAGACAGGCAGGTAGACAGACAGACAGACAGACAGACAGAGAGGAGGGAGGGAGGGAGGGAGAGAGAGAGAGGGGGGAGTGGGATAGAGAGAGAGACAGAGAGAGAGACAGACAGAGAAAAGGGGGGAAAAGGAAGCGAGGGAGGGAGAGGAGAGAGAGAGAGAGAGAGAGAGAGAGAGAGAGAGACAGAGACAGAGAGAGACAGAGACAGAGACAGAGACAGAGACAGAGAGACAGAGAGACAGAGACAGAGAGAGAGACAGAGACAGAGAGACAGAGAGGTGGGAAGAGAGACAGAGACAGAGACAGAGAATGGGTCAAAAAAAATTGTTTAGCTGAACACTTCCTGGAACGACAGAATTCAAATAATATAATTATGTTGTTTTCGACAGCTGTAATGTTTTGTATTGATTGCGTTGTTCTTGTTGTTGTGATGAAAATAATTACGGTGACGTTACAAGGACACAATGTAGTTTCACTGGCGCCAGAACAGGTGATTAATATAGCCAGCAAAATGGCCACTGACATTTTGCA
>CM060339.1:11145901-11175901 GCA_030674155.1 Stramonita haemastoma | reverse complement strand
ATCTTGAGACAACAGGCAGACGACCAAGATGTGTTGTGACACTGCGCGACAGACAGACGACAAAACTACGACAACAGCAACAAAAGCTGAAAGGTTTGTTTACTCACGGAATAAGGACATCAGGCAGACGTACACCAACACGACACATAGTTCACAATTCATGACGGTATCCAATATGATGTTCCACTGCTAAGAATACTCCATGCGTCTCACACACACACAAACTCGTCTGTCTGCCAGTAGCCTAGGCTAGTAGTGCCAAACCGTTTCCAAGGAACTGGCTCTGAATTTCCCTCCCCAAATCAATGTAGTCAGCACCGTCAGTACAGCAGCATCCACCACACACGCGCGCACACACGCACACACTTTTCTCTTCTTTCTTTTTTCTTCTTTTCTTTTCTTTTCTTTTCTTTCTTTCTTTTCCTTTTTTTGTTTTTTCTTCTTCTGTCGTCTGCCACACGGTGTTTGATCTAGATAATCCAATCACATTTCACCAGCCACCCTAATTCGTCCAATCAGAATGCTCGGAAGAACTGCCTTCTCTCTGAAGAATGAAATGGCCTGGCAGGTCAGAGGTCATCGCGTGGCCAAACTTGCCGTCGCTCGCACGCGCACTGGGAGAAAATCCATGTACTACCGCGCTACCTTTGCTTTGCGACAATGCGCGTGCTGTCGCCAAGTGCTGGGTCCTTGATAGCTCATAGGTACCAGGTTTATGGGAGGGGGAGGTCTGGCATTGGATGCTATGAAAAAGAACATCAGCTCTGGCAGCGCACTTGCATTTTTCGATGTAGGAGGCAAGAGATGTTGAGCGCATACTACTGGAAAACTTCTCAAAAAATGTCTGTCTGGTCTCTCTCTCTCACTTGTATTGAATTGCTTCGTATTGTTCTGTGTTACATTGTACAGGGCGATTTTCTCTGCATGAAATTGGAACTGCTCTCCCCCAGGGAAAGCGCGTCGCCACGAAAGCAATGCCACCCATATATAATAATGTGTGTGTGTGTGTGTGTGTGTGTTACTGTCTGCGTACTTTCCCTGTGAGAGTGACGCTGCTACAGATTTCTGCCATTGTAATTTGTCTTTTGGCAGGTTCTTTTACATGCGCTAAGGCGTCTTCAGAGATGAGTTTGGTTTATCATACTCATCCAAAAGTCCGGCATCTTAGGGTCTAGTGGTTTGTTTGGGTATAAACGGGATGAAACCCAAGCTTTTCGTTTTCAAGGTATGTGTGTGTGTGTGTGTGTGAGAGAGAGGAGGGTGGTAGTGTAGGTGACAGGTTTGCTTCTGTAGCATGATTATGCCTACTGTGCCTTGCAAGGTATTAATTATTGTTTAGAAGCACCCGCTGTCTGATCCAAATTGATTTCTTTTATTTAATACCACTTTATGTCACGGCAGATTTCTCTGCATGATATTCGTGCTGCTCTCCCCGGGGAGAGCGCGTCGCCGCATGTGCAGCGCCTTCCCGTTATTTTTTTTTTTCGTTGGGGATGGTGTCTAAACACGACATCTGTGTGCATGCTGATATGTAGATTACCTGTTCGTTTTAAGTTTGTCGATTTGAATCGATTTGCATTGATTTTGTTGGATTATTTTTTGTCAGCATTATGGTAGCAAGCCCTGCATTTTGTGTATAAGGCCTGGGATTGTTTGGGGGGGTTGTAATAAATTGCACAGTCATGTTTAATATTCCATTTTCTGTGTAATCCACGATGACACGGCACAATTAGACAATTTAGTTGAAACTTTTTGAAAGAGGCTGAATAGTATGGGTTATAGAGTTGAAAACCACTACCCAAGGAAACCGAGTGTCGCACATTTCACAGGTGTGTCCCGATTTAGAAATAAGACACTGCGACAGAATTCTGATCGCATGGGAGGTAATCTAATTACAGCCCCGTCACAGTATTATTCCGATTTTGTTTGGGTTTTTTGTGACAGTTTAAGCCGTTCTTTTTCGTGATGAAAGCAAGACATCGATCTAGGATCGTTGGTCTACATGTACCAAACCATTCTGAAAAGAGACAAGTTGGGGGTTCAATCCTAGATGAGCCTCAGTTCTCCGCACCCCCACCCCTCTATCCCCTCCTAGATCCTACCTGCTATACTATGAATCGTTATCTTCTGGGTTCTTCTAGTCTTTCGGCTCAGACGATAAATGAGGTTTATTTGCGCACGTTAAGAAAACTCCAAACTATTGTTCGTTTGTTTGAAATCAGTCAGTGAAGGAAATAGCCCTCTTCTAGCTATGTATTATATTATATTGTATTGTATTGTATTGTACTATATTATATTATATTATATTATATATTATATTATATTATATTATATTATATTATTATTATATTTATTATATTATATTATATTATATTATATTATATTTATGCAAAAAGCTTTTCGTTCATCTAGTTTGGAAGAGGCCGACTGCGGTGCCTGCCAAAGCAGTCTGGATCCCTGTGAGCTCATAGGTAGCTGATTTGCGGTGGGCCTGCCTGTGTTCCTGCCTGCCTGCTAGGCCGAGCTGCTTTCTTGCTCCGTTGCTGGAACAAAACATCTCACCGTTGCTCAAGCTGAGGAACGAATATGAAGAGAGAGAGAGAGGAGAGAGAGAGAGAGAGAGAGAGAGAGAGAGAGAGAGAGAGAGAGGAGATGAGAGAGAGAGAGAGAGAGAGAGAGAGAGAGAGAATTCTTTTATATCGAGGATAACAGAATAAGCAATCAGTTCCTTTTTGCATCCGGTCCCCGTGTGTATGCAGTTTTTGTAAATATTGTCAGAGAGGAGAGAGAGAGAGAGAGAGAGAGATGAGAGAGAGATGAGAGAGAGAGCAAACCATTGGTCCTACGAAAATTATCTATTGTAAAGATATTGTATTGTATTGTATTGTATTGTATTGTATTGTATTGTATTGTATTGTATTGTATTGTATTGTATTGTATTGTATGACACTTTTAAATCCAACCTCAAGACACACTTATTCCAAACCTAATTTTCTCTTCCGCTTCTATCTCTTACCTGTCCCTGCCTTCAAACATCCACCTGCCAAAGTGCATAACGTTTGTAGGTGTGTTGTGCCCCCGCGCACAGCGCGCGTCTTGCGTGCGTGCGTGCGTGCGTGTGTGTGTGTGTGTGTGTGTGTGTGAACATTCGAATTTGTTTAAAACTGTAAATTGTTGTTAATTGTGTGTTGTGTTGGTCGAATGCAAGCGCTTTGATTTGTTTTGCAAGATATAGCGCTATACAAATTCCATGTATTATTATTATTATTATTATTAAGCGTAAGCTTAAATGGTATGAGCATGTCACAAGATCAAAAGGACTTGCAAAAAACAATACTGCAAGGCACTCTCCAAGGAAGAAGAAAATGAGGCAGACCAAGGAAGAGATGGGAGGACAACATCAGAAAATGGACAGGCCTAGAACAACAAAATTTTGAGAAAGGCAGAACAGAGAGAGGAATGGAGGGAACTGGTTGTCAAGTCTTCAGGGATGCCCCATGATCGCCAGACCAAGGGATTATATATATATATATATATAGAGAGAGAGAGAGAGAGAGAGATGAGAGTAGAGAGAGAGAGAGAGAGAGAGAGAGAGAGATGAGAGAGAGAGAGAGAGTGAGAGAAGAGAGAGAGAGAGAGAGAGTCACAGCGTGGCATCTGTTTATATTTGAACATCAGTTTTAAAGTTAAGTTTTCGTTTTCTCATACATTTTGAAAACGACTGAGATGTTTTGCTTTTAAAATTGACAAATTCTTGTTTTTTTACGGGAAATTGAATTTTCTATGTGTGACATGACGTATATATGACGTTTTAATGGCTTTTAATCGCCATGGTCGTTGTTTGAATGGAATAATCATTCTATAAAATAAATGATTATGGATGTCAAATCAAATTTACGTGTAAGTAAGCCTTGGAGAGACGAACAGACAGACATATTGATAGAAAGAAAACCGAGCCGGAAAGAAAAACAAAGAAAGAAACAAAAACAAACAAAAAAACGACACGTGTTTTAAACGAAAGAAAAACTGATTTGATAAGAATATGGGGGATGGGGGTTGATTTTTAAAAGGCAACAAAATTTGTTCTTCTTTATTCCAATCAGAAAATTTCACGTCATAAATTCGTTTGATTATTTCATTTTTCGACTTATTTCTGTTTCAGTTTAGACAACGCAAAATTAAGCAAATTTCATTCCATTCTTTTTTCTTTCTTTTTTTACATTATATTATATATATATATATTGTGGCAGTATTACAGCGTGGTAGACATCATCAAGTGAAGAAGCTCCGTGAAATAAATAACTGTGGCGTAGATCATGACATTAAATTTTATCAATAATTGAAGGTCCACGAAGTCGGGGTGCAGCAGCCTTAATTGGGCGGGGGGGGGGGGGGGGGGGGGGGGGGGGGGGGGGATTGGACACACACACACATAATGCCAGACTTTCACCATTGGTGAACCTGGGATGTCTATCTGAGGAACAAAAATATATATTGGTAAATCCATTATGCTGAAAATAATATTTTGATTTGATTTGATTGATTCTCTCTCTCTCTCTCTCTCTCTCTCTCTCTCTCTCTCTCTCTCTCTCTCTCTCTCTCTCTCTCTCTCTCTCTCTCTGGTTGGTCACGAGACGCGAAGCGGACAGGGCGTACATTTTCTGTGAGCTACAGTAAAACTCGTAATTCATACAAAAATGCCAGTTACTGGACTTCCAGCGGCTGTGGAGAGGACCTTAGGCGCCCTGCTGACTGACAATGCAGTCTCCAGCTGGAAAGTGGCAGGAGAAGGGGACAGCGTGGTTTTTGTCTTGCGACTTAAACCAGTGGACACAGCAGTGTCAACCAACATGGCGGATCCAACAGTGAATCGCAGCACACAAGTACAATACTATAGGAAAAAATCCTACTCCCAAACCCGCAGGGATTTGGAACGCGCTCGAAAGCATAAAGAGAAGCAGGCAAGTGTTGTGTGTGAAAGTGACTGTGTCTTCAGTGCCTCGAGTCCACCTGACAAAAGTGTAGAACAGCAGAATGCAGCGTGCGCAGATACGCATAGAGTAGACCTACCAACAGCACACACACAGGACATCAACACAAAAACATCAGTTAAGTTGCCATCATCAGTTGATTTAGAACCTCCGTGTATGTCTGATTGTAGTGACTGTGCTGATATGTGTGTTTTGCAGCCTGAGGTGAACGATGATAATATTGTTGGTGCATTCGACAAAGGAAATGTCAAACAGTATGTGGCTACTCTAACTGATAGATCAGTACAGAAAAGGCTGAGAGACAGACAAAGAAATACACACTTTAGAAAATCTGTCCTACATCATTCAGATGGTGAAGATATTGTGACGTGTGAATCAGATGACATTGTGATCCAGCTCGCATGCCAACCAGACACTGAGCCAGTATGTGTGTACTGGTTTGTCAAACAGCAAGAGAAAAACATGTTAAAAGAGGAACGTGTCAAACTCGCCAGTTTGCGGAATGGGAAGCGAATCCAGAACACACTACACACGGAGACCCTTTCGTGTGCTTCAAGGGACTTGGCGACACTTAGAGAACTGTTACATCGCTGTCTTGGCTAGCGTAGGTGGAGGGCCTGTGACAATGACTGGACGAAAGAAAGGCTCGGAATGCCGTAACATATCCGGACTGTAAAGAGTGTCGTGTCTCGATGTACATTACAAATCAATGCTGTGGTTTCCATGGCATGGAATGGTGTTGTGTGTCAGCTTAAAGCAATTATCGTTATGGTTATTCGGCAACCCCCTTCATGTATGGGCCAGTGGCCTTTTTTCATGAATAAACCTTTCGAGTTCGAGTTCGAGTTCGAGTTCTCTCTCTCTCTCTCTCTCTCTCTCTCTCTCTCTCTCTCTCTCTCTCTCTCTCTCTCTCTCTCTCTCTCTCTCTTCTTTGCTTTTAGAACTTCTGTTGTATTGTTGTTTGTGGTTGGGGTTTGTTTGTTGTTGTGGGCTGTTTTGTTTTTTGTGTTATTGTTGTTGTTGATGTTGTTGTTGTTTTTGGGGGGGTTAATTTTAAAAGGTTTTGCAGTTTGTTTCTTTCTTTTTTTTTTTTTTAAGTTCTTATCAACTGTGTAAGTTACCATAATTCATATTCCTTGCTGGTACATGGTGTGTGTGTGTGTGTGTGTGCTGTGTGTGTGTGTGTGTGTGTGTGTGCGTGTGTGTGTGTGCATTTGTGCACATTTATCATCTGATAATCTTATTTGTGAACGGTCGCATGCTCGTGAATGATTTGAATGCAAGCCCTTTGATTTGTTTGGTTTGCAAGTCTTAGCTCTGTCCAGTTCTATGTTATCATCATCATCATGTTGTTGTTGTTATTATTATTATTATTGTTATCATTATTATTATTATTATTATTATTATTGTTATCATTAGTATTGTTATTGTATTGTCATCATCATCATTTTAATTAATATAATCATAATTATCATTATTATAATTATTGTTATTCTTCTTCTACTTCTTTTTCTTCTTCTTCTTTTTATTATTATTATTATTATTCACAGTGCACAAATCCAACATCACTCAGTAGGGCCTAGTCAAGAGTGCTAAATTTAGCACGTTCCTTCCTTAGTCCAAGTGTGGTCAGTTCCTGCTATAAATAGCACCAGCTGGCCACAGCTGGGCTGGGCTGGGATAATTCGCGGCTGAGAGGAGCTGAGAGTGGGGAAAACTGACAGCTGTGTTATTTTATTATTATTATTATTTTATTATTATTATTATTATTATTATTATTATTATTATTATCATCATTATTATTATTATTTTATTATTATTATTATTTATATGCACATCGCGGACCCAGCTCCAGAAAACAGCTTGAAACTAATCTTGTTCAAGGGAAAGCACTCTGCTTTGCATATCGTATTTTTTGGCTGACAGGATTAGCTCCCTTGTCCAGTCAGCAGACAGCACGAGCCTTTTTTTTTTTTTTTTTTTTTTTTAAATCTTTTATATTGAGGATAATAGAAAAAGCATTCATGTGTGTCGTGTTTCATCGAGTCCCCCTGTGCATGCAGTTGTGTAAATATTGTCATCTGTTCCCACTTAGGCTTGACAGGCAATAGCCTATTGCACATTTCATCATGGACACATTATTATTTTCGAAGCTAGACTAGTTGCCTTCAATATACTCATAGGCCTAAATGCAGAGTGTGACCTTCGAAAACTTTGGGAGAGGGGGGGGGGGGAGGTGAGAAAGTGTGTATATTACATGCATGGGCAGAAGAAAAAATGTATGTGAATTTTTTTTTAAAGAAATAAAATAAAATAACGCTTATCTCCTAATTTGAAGTCAGCTTATAAATAAAAATGCTTATATAGTTTTATATTTTGAAGAGTTTGTTTTTATACAGGAAATAAAACTTATGAAAAGTACATTAAATTCCCTGTTACCAATACTATGTTTGTTTTTTTTTAAATCTTTAAGTTAAATAATTGGTTATCCATCCATCCAAAGCTTTTTTGGCTTCTTGGCATGTAGGGCAGCAACAAAGGTTCTCCACTCCTGCCTGTCTCGGGCCAGTTTCTGAATGGTTCCCCAGGAGTGTTGGAGGGTCTTCAGCTCTGTTTCTATTGTCCGACGCCAGGTGTTCTTGGGTCGTCCTCGCCTGCGTTTTCCTTCTGGTGTCCAGTGGAGGGCTGTTCGGGCGATGTTCCCTTGTTCCCGTCGGCTGATGTGTCCTATCCATCTCCATCGTCTTTGCATAATGACGGTATCTATATTTTCTTGGTTGCACCGGGCCAGGAGTTCTTGGTTGGAGATGGTCTCAGGCCAGAAGATGCGCAGTATTCTCCTGAGATTCTTCGTGTGGAATGTAGACAGTTAGTTAATGTCACTCTCATTCATCCTCCAGCATTCCGAGCCATACAGGAGGGTGGAAAGTACGCAGCTCTGATACAGTCTTAGTTTGGTCTTTGTGCTGTATTGGGATGACTTCCACACATTGTTCAGATTTCTGTAAGCAGTTCTTGCTTTGTTGATGCGGTTTTTGATGTCACTGCTTGCTCCGCCATCATGCCTGACAATACTCCCGAGGTATGTGAACTCTTCAGTTGTTGGCAGATCTTCTCCGTTCACTGTGACAGGAGAGGGATTCCGAACGTTTAGCATCAAAATAATTGGTTAATTGGTAAAAAATACTTTCTCTTATGTACGTTTTTTATAAGGGAATTGACGATAATTATCTTAACAACGCTGATAGATCATTTTCCACCTTTTCAACCAGTTCTTAGTGTATCTCCAAAAGTCAGAATCGGCTGCACTTAAATGCCAGTACACACACCACTGCACGAAATCCTGTCCTTTTTTTTTTCCATGTGGCAGTGGACTAATTACCCAAGGCAAGTTGACAAAGCTCAAAGGCCTAGGGCTAGCCTAGATGCACGCGAGTACCTATGCACACATGTACGCGACTACAAAAAGACTGTGAGATAGGACATTCTTGCTGGTTATGTGTAGGCCTACTTACACAAACTACTAGCCTACTCGGATATGAAACTAAATGTTAAAAAAAAACAAAAAAACGAAACTAGATCTATGAAGAAGACCCAATAACTTAGAAAAATATAAAGACATAAATCTTAGTGTATGAATAAATGGACAAATAAATCAGTTGTGCATGTGGTGTTTGTGAGAGAATGTGTTGGGAAAGGGAGGGGATATAAAACATAGAGGTAGTTTTTGTTGACTGTCTTTTATTTATACCAGGAGGTAGTTTTTGCTGACAGTATTTTTTATACCGGAAGTTTCGAACCGGAACAGGAAAAGCCGTGTGTCGTGTAAACCCCATCTTTCTTTTTGCCAAGGGAAGCGTGTGAGTAAGGTTGTGGTTGTAACTCTCTCTCTAACTTGGTCCGTTAATTCTCTGTTTTCAACTTTGTAATTGACAGGTTTTGAATATATGTTGTTTATGTACTCTTACGAATGATATAAAGTATTTCATCTATGTTTCATTTTTTTTCTCTGGCACTAAATTTCGGATTTTATTTTAGGAGAGCCACTCTGCGACATCGTGCATTGTCGTGGGTCGATTCTATTACGAAATGGATATTGTGCTCTCCAATGCTAGCGATCATCCTTTATCAGTCTATGGGTTTTGTTTTATTACATTACCACTACTTTAAAAAAAAAATTGACAAACACCCCAAGTTAAAACTAGGAAAGAAACCAAGACATTTTGGTGTTAAAAATCATTTTCTGTCACGTGCTCAAAATCTGAGAGGCCGGTCACACAACCAGAATATTTATCACAGTATCACTGTCAGTCTGTCGCAGTGTTGGTCAGCAAAATTAAAACAATGTTTTCAGGAGAAATGTACATGTATTTTATTATTTTTAAGTTACCCTTTTGCCCTAGATTACTGTGTGCTGTGCATACTTCCGTGTGTTGACTGTTGGGTTCATTGCATCAGGGCATGTTTTGGGTGTGCTGTGTAGTTATTTGAGAAAGGACAGATTTCCAGTGTCCATTCTTCCATTGCATTTTTTTTTTCATTCCCATCTTAGTAAACAAGTTTGTCAGTTCTAGTTCAGCCTCTTTCACCATGTGTGCTTTGGGTAACTTAAAAAAATTTTTTTTTTACCTTTTATGATAGTTTCCCCATACACTATATAGATGTGTCATTGCAAAGGTTAGGCCTAGTGATTATTATAATGTGATCAAACCACACCATAATGGTTCTGACCTGGAAGTTTAACTGTTCTAACCTAAAGCTTTTTCTACTTGTAATCGTCAGTTTTGCACAGTTTCAGTACTTGTGAAATGTTGGTATGCCACAGGCCAGATTACATTTCAAACCTTGAAATTATGGGTTGTGGCCAGGTGGTGGAGAAAAAAGATTGGGGTGTAAAATAATGTTGGCCTTTCACTAGGTCGCTTGTGGTTCAGTTTTCATGTGAACAGTTAATGCTTACCCAGGGTTTGCGATAACCGGTAATTGTCGGTATTTTACCGATTGTAAACAGGGAATACCAAAAATTTTCGAAGCAGCCGGTAACGCGTACCAATTCTGTTTGCCTGTGACCGATTAGATTTCCGTCTCCAAAAAAAAATCTGAAGTGACATTTTCTGACAGTCTGTCATGCGCCTGTACTGTGCTTATGCACCTACCCCTTCCCACCCCTTCCTACAGGTAATTGGAAAAAAGTCACAAGCGTGCGTGTGTGTGTGTGTTTATGCATTGTACTGCACTGCACATTTTTCTTGAAGATATTGCTCTTATTTTACTTTTATTCTCTGGCCTGCGTACGTGCTTGTGTGAGTGTGCGTGTGTATGCATTGTACTGCACCGCACATTTTTCTTGATGATATTGCTCTTATTTTACTTTTATTCTCTGGCCTGCGTGAGTGCGCCCGCGTGTGTGTGTATGCATTGTACTGCACTGCACATTTTTCTTGATGATATTGCTCTTATTTTACTTTTATTCTCTGGCCTGCGTGCGAGTGTGTGTGTGTGTGTTTTGTAAACTGGATTTTACTTGGCTTTGTTTGACCTGATTGTGACTTTTTTTCCTGTGACTTTTCTTCCTACCCAATTTTGTGACTTTTCCTGAGACTTTTTTTCATGTGACTTTTTTTCCTATAACCTTCCTACCAACATCTTTGGCACCAGCCTCATTAGCCTAGCACACAGAACAGCAAGCTTTACTGTGAAAGAATAAAGCTTCGCGCTCTTTTCGGCATGACAGCGACTTCCATTCACAATGAGTAAATGGAGCCTAGATTTATTTGTTCTTTATTCTTTTAATCTTTTATATCGAGGATAATGGAATAAGCACTCCTGTGCTTTTTTTACATCCAGTCCCCGTGTGTATGCAGTTTTGTAAATGTCATCTGTTCCCATGGCACAGCCTGCTCTTGCGAAAAGCAGAAGGTCTATGACTATGAATTTGCGCGTTGCTTAGAGAGAGAGGAGTCATAGAAAGAAGAATATGTCACATGAATGATGTCATGCTAAATGACAGACTGATACAGACAGTGGCACAGGCACTAGAAAAAAAATCGTATTTCCTGCGTGGCTTCATGCCCAAGAGGTGAGTAGCAGCAGTACGGCAGTCAAAAGTCTGAGATATTTGCGTTCAATTTAGATTTAGTTTTGCTGCCGAACAATCCCCCCTCCCCCACCCTCTCATTGGATAGTTTCGCTTTGTTCACAGTATGTACCGGATTTTATTTTCTGGGGACCGATTTTGGGGGAGTTGGTTAAGATATCTCTGGAATGGCAACTTGCAGTACCGGTTTTAACCCTTTGCTTGGCACAACGCCCCAAAGCGCCCGACCCTGTCCTTGGGCAAAGCGCCCGGCGACATCACCGTCACTTCAGAGCGATCATACATTCGAAATTCCCGCCAATCTCGCTTCAAATCTCGTGAATATAGAAGCCACGAGACTGCCCGCGAGACTTCCGCATGTTTATTACAAATGGCGGCGATTGGAGTGAGTTTGTTGCAAGTTTTGGAGGAAAAAAATCACAAATTTTTCCAAGATGGATGCTATCTTCGAACCCGACATTTACGATCGTTTTTACAGCTTCCATGCCGAAAATATGACGCTGTGAGATGTGTATCTAGGCTCAAATATCGATGTAATCGATCCTAGTAGTGTGTGCACTTCTGAGTTTGTTGACTGAAGTGAGAGAGACGACTTTGACTACGGCGAAGTTCGAGACGAAAATCGATCGTCAAATTTTAACACGGCCGATACGCGTTTTGAATTCTACTCTTAGATTTGGGGAAATTATTGTGGATTTCAAGTTCGGCAATGGTTCAGAACTTGATATATTTTGTTATTTGGTTGCTATTCGGGATTTTGATACGGTAGCGGCTCAAACTTAAACGTTAAGCTGATCGCGATCATCGGTAAACAAAAATGGCGATCGTTGGAATGTTCGATGTGTTCGTGCACCATTTATCAAAAAAACTATAAAAAAACAACAGTAGGTTGAAAATATCTTTTCTATAATTGTTTCTCAATGTTTTAGTTTTTATTTAATCAAAATCCATGCACGCATTCTAAAGTTATTGCAACGCTAACTGTAACACACACAAACCAATCAATGACTTTGTGTGTTTAGGCATTATAATTCTAAAATAAAATAAAAATAATGACAAAAATTGGGTATTAGCAATTTCTTTATTCATTTCTGCATCTTGCTGTTTTTATTTCATCAAAATCCACCTGACCATTGTAGAGTTATTGCATGTTAAATACATACACCCACTCACAAGCCATCCACCTCCATTTTCTCTGCCCGGCAGGAAGGTGACAAATGATTTTGCTGTGCCAAGCAAAGGGTTAAAAAATCCTAGCTCGAACCCTGCTTACCATAGGGGTACTCGCAGTACCAAGGCCATCCCTTGCAGCTTCCTGATCTCTCTCTCAAGTGGTACACAGTATCGCAAGGCTCTAAGCTCTCACGGTCACTATAAAATAAAAAAAAATCTTCATCAGCAAAGTCATAACTTGTTAAAAAGTTCTGTTGCTTGGTCAGCAGAGAAAATCTGATGTACCCAAACCATACTAGAAGCATATGAAATGTAAAACAAACAAAAAACCCACAAAAAACACAATTGATTCATGTGCAAATTACCTTTGAATGATGTATTCATGACCAATGTGGCAGCTAAAGCCAACAAGCTAAAACGTCTAAGTCAGAATAGAACAGAATGAGAAGGCGAAGGTGAATGTAACTGCTGTAAGCCAGATATATCTGTACCCTGTCCACAGGAGATGATTGCTTGTTACAGATAATTCCGTTCCTTGGGTAGAAAGTTTTGATGAAAGTTGCTATGTAGCCAAAGTGTGCCCCATCCATTCATGTTATGGCTAGCGGTGCTAATGAGTAATGTGTAAAACATTCTGTCCAACAGTGAGTGAAAAGGAGCAAAAATGCAGATATTCGTGAAGACCCTTACGGGCAAGACCATCACCCTTGAGGTCGAACCCTCTGACACTATCGAGAATGTCAAGGCCAAGATCCAAGACAAAGAAGGTAAGTAACTGAATTATAGACCTATTCATATTGAGTGAAGAAGGGGGGGGGGGGTATTTAGACCAGTTGCAATTATTTCCAAGGGAAATGGCGGCCAGCCTTTGCGTCAGAATTCCTTGGTGGGAACCGCAAGCTTTTTGATTTTTTAAAACTTGGTTGACTTTCATTGCTATCTAACCGAACTAAGCAGCGCTAGTTCTTGTGGATGCACTTTTTTGCTGCTTGACGATTTCAATGTCACAGACTGTTTTACTCTATTTTGATGTAACAAGACTAAGGAATATTTGTAAAGACAAATCGATTGATATGCTGCTCAGTACTTGGCATCACACGAAATCAATCCATCATCGCATTTTTGTCAGAAAGCCACTACTTCACACACGAAATATGTTGACTGCCATAACAGTCATGAGGGCATTGATCATGTCCCTGGACTTGAGTATTTGACGTATGCAGCAGCACAAACCCCTATTTTTTCAAAACTAATGTCAAGAGATATGATTTATGCCATCATAGTTTTGCACAGCACAGCGTTTATGAATATTGAAATAAATCTGGGGCCCTGACGACACAACAGTGATTGATAGTGCAGATGTGATACTATACGTTCTATATTATTATTTAGAAGTTTACAATCTTAGTTCAGTTTTAGATGTTGTTATCAATGGTTGTTGGGTCCCATTCTGCTTCAAAACACACACTGGCTAATGTTGGTACATTGGGGGACGGGGTAGCCTAGTGGTCAGAACATTGCGTTTGCAATTTGACGACCCAGGTTCGATTCCCGATCAAGGGGATTTTTATCCAACTATAGCATGAGAGGGAATTTTTTTAGTCTTTCTGAAAATCGCAGAAAAATTATCAAGAAGGTGGAAAATAAAAATGATAGGAAGAAAAGAAAAACCAAACAGAAACAGAAGAAAGGAGTGAAATTTCACCTAGCTTAACTTTTCCGGAAGGTGGGGATGCTGTTTATACTGACATGCCCCCAGCATCGCCACCATTGTGTATAATATTTTATCTAGCAAGTTGTGATTGTGTATGAAGCTTTACTTTTGCAAATCATTGTGTATATTTTATCTAGCAAGTTGTGATTGTGTATAAAGCTTTACATTTGCAAATCATTGTGTATAATATTTTATCTAGCAAGTTGTGATTGTGTATGAAGCTTTGCATTTGCAGATCATTGTGTGTAAGATTTATATAAGGAAGTTGTGATTGTGTATCATTGTGTATAATATTTCATCTTGCAAGTTGTGATTATGTATGAAGTTTTACATTTGCAAATCATTGTGTGTAATATTTAAGGAAGTTGTGATTGGGTATGAAACTTTACATTTGCAGATCATTGTGTGTGTATGTAACTCTGTTATGAATGTAACTCTGTTATGAATGTAACTCTGTCATGAATGTAACTCGGTCATGAATGTAACTCGGTCATGAATGTAACTCTGTCATGAATGTAACTCTGTCATGAATGTAACTCTGTTATGAATGTAACTCTGTTATGAATGTAACTCTGTTGCAGGCATCCCGCCAGATCAGCAGCGTCTGATTTTTGCTGGAAAGCAGTTGGAGGATGGGCGCACACTGTCCGACTACAACATCCAGAAAGGTGAGGAGAGAATAGTGTCACGCAACTGCCTCATGGATTGAAACTGGGAGGGACAGGATAGCCTAGTGGTCAGAACATTGCACTCATACTTTGACAACCTGGGTTCAATTCCCGTTCGAGGGGATTTTTTCTCCTAGAGTTAACTAACATCTTTCCCCCAAAAGTCCTTCAGATGAGACTATAAACTGAGGCCCCGTGTGCGAACGCACACAGAACTTGCGCATACATTAAATCCTTTTCTGATTTTCGTAAGAGTAGGCCATCGTGTGCCGGTGGGAGCAGATGACATTTACAAAACTGCATACTAACGGAGTGGATGTAAAAGAAACATTAAGCACAAGAGTGCTTATTCCATTATCCTCGATATAAAAAAATAAAATAGAATAACTTTTAAAAAGACACTGCAACTTTCCCATTTAGTTAAACTTTTGGATGATATTATATGGCCACGATGGTTACTCTGACCTATTTATTGTCACAGGCACTTGCATAGGGTTTTGTAACCTTTTTTTTTTTTTCAAGTCAGTTTGAAGTAAAAAGCTGCAAATTGTACTTTGGCTGTAAGTAGATGTGTGTTTGTATGAAACAAAATGTTACTCCAAGTTATCACAAACTCCCAAAAATGGAAGTCTTGAGCAGAGAATTTGTTCTTGGTATTCGTTCTGGGCAAATGCGTTACTTCTGGACAATTGATTAAGGGGGACCGCGGCATAGGTTTTCACCAAAAAAATAATAAAAATGACTTTTGGGATTATGGTTGCATTTGGTCAAGTAATGTGTCAACTTTGCTTTTCAATCACTCATTTTGTTTGTTTTGACCGATTTCATTGCAAATAAAATCATTTTCTGAGGTAGGGGTGGGTGAATTTAGAGCAATTGTGGCCCCAAAACGCGAAGTTTGCATCAGTTTGGAGATCGTCGCGCTTGCCGACCAGTTTCGCTACCCCCCCTTGTTTGGTATCAATGTGAAGGTCATTCACTGACCTACTTTCTGACATCACCTCTCAATGGATAATTTCACTCACGGAAACACACGAAGAGCAAATCCGAAGGAACCCGATAGGCATTTTCTACAGGCATACGGTTGAGTCGAAGTCTCTGATTGTCTTGTGGCCGTAAAAAAATAGCTGATTGGTTCTAAGAGTCATGTGACTTTTATCCAAGATGGCGGATGTTTACATCTCGAGTCTGTTCGATGCACGTATTCGACCTGTTTTCAGCCAAAGTTTTTTACTGAAAGTCTCAAAAATGCCAAAATATGCCAAAAACAAGTGTTGGACTACCAATGCCTTTGGTAGAAAGAATGAAAAACGGAAGAAACGGAAAATAGACTGACAATCGCTGGCTGGAGTGGTGACCTAGTTTTGCTGTGCCATGCACATCAACTCGCGATGTTGCCGATAACCACTCGCTTACTTCATTGATGCGAAAATTGAAGTTTTTCTCCGAAAAAACGTGTATCAGTGGCTGACAGCGACACTAGTTTTGATATAGACTCGATGCGCAAGAAAAATAAACCAATCCGCGGGCCCGCAACTTCTCAAACGACAGAACATCATCAGTGATGTGTCACCCTTGGAAAGTTGGGTGACAACATAAAGGTGCACAAAGTGAAATTATAGCTACATTTTCCATCAATTTATTACTATTTTGGGAATATAGCAGGGCACTTTTTTTCCCAATAAGTTATGTGTTGTTGGTACTTAGCAGGAATACAGTAGTGCCTGAATTTCTGGTTTACAGTCTCTGACAAGGGCTATTCAGTATACACTCACTTTTTTCCCATATTCTCAGTTTTATGTTTTATTCAGTTGTTTGTGTTTTCAGAGGCAGTTTTAAGTTTAATGATAATTCACAAAAGAATTGTTTTTACTGAGTTTGACACAGTGAATGGTGTTAGAAAAGAAAAACCTTCACCCATAATTTTTCTTCTCTGCCCCCCCCCCCCCCCCCCCCCTTTTTAAAAACTTTTTTTTTACTTTCTCCTGTATTTTCCACAATCACACAGTTGTTTTGCATTCTGTTTTGCATCCTCACACATCTTAGTTATCACATTATCAACAATATATTCAAAGCTGAGATGAAGAAGACAGTCAGCCTGCAGTCTGGAGGCGAGATACTTTTCCAGCATATTGTGCTTGCTGGACTGGATTTTGTGGCAGTGAGCAATGCAGAAGTGTTTGTAGATAAATCACATTCTCAGAGTGAAAACAGCCACTAGAAAATCATCTGATAGGGCCAAAAAGAAGAGGAAAAAAAAAAAGAAAGTGTAATGCATGCAGAACATGAACATAGCCGGGCAGGCAAAGAGGGGGGTGTATGCCCCAGGAGCCTCCTGAAAAATGTATTCTATGAGAAAAGCTGTTTCTAATCACTCAGTAGTGTTGGCCTATTGTTATTTTACCATGCATAATTTTTTGGTAATGTTTAACCCTTTGCTGGGCACAACGCCCCAAAGCGCCCGACCCTGTCCTTGGGCAAAGCGCCCGGCGACATGACCGTTACTTTAGAGCGATCATACAATCGTAATTCCCGCCAATCTCGCTTCAAATCTCGTGAATATAGAAGCCACGAGACTGCCCGCGAGACTTCCGCATGTTTATTACAAATGGCGGCGATTGGAGTGAGTTTGTTGCAAGTTTTGGAGGAAAAAAATCGCAAATTTTTCCAAGATGGATGCTATCTTCGAACCCGACATGTACGATCGTTTTTACAGCTTCCATGCCGAAAATATGACGCTGTGAGATGTGTATCTAGGCTCAAATATCGATGTAATCGATCCTAGTAGTGTGTGCACTTCTGAGTTTGTTGACTGAAGTGAGAGAGACGACTTTGACTACGGCGAAGTTCGAGACGAAAATCGATCGTCAAATCTAACACGGCCGATACGCGTTTTGAATTCTACTCTTAGATTTGGGGAAATTATCGCGGATTTCAAGTTCGGCAATGGTTCAGAACTTGATATATTTTGTTATTTGGTTGCTATTCGGGATTTTGATACGGCAGCGGCTCAAACTTAAACGTTGAGCTGATCGCGATCATCGGTAAACAAAAATGGCGGTCGTCGGAATGTTCGATGTGTTCGTGCACCATTTATCAAAAAAACTATAAAACCAACAGTAGGTTGAAAATATCTTTTCTATAATTGTTTCTTAATGTTTTAGTTTTTATTTAATCAAAATCCATGCACGCATTCTAAAGTTATTGCAACGCTAACTGTAACACACGCAAACCAATCAATGACTTTGTGTGTTTATGCATTATAATTCTAAAAGAAAATAAAAATAATGACAAAAATTGGGTATTAGCAATTTCTTTATTCATTTCTGCATCTTGCTGTTTTTATTTCATCAAAATCCACTTGACCATTGTAGAGTTATTGCATGTTAAATACATACACCCACTCACAAGCCATCCACCTCCATTTTCTCTGCCCAGCAGGAAGGTGACAAATGATTTTGCTGTGCCCAGCAAAGGGTTAAACATGATTTTCATTGATTAAATTGTTAACTAAATCTTTACGGGCATTTTTTTCAAAACGTGGTTTTTCGGCCGCAACTGTTATTTGGCCCACCTGTAACTTCTAACCTAATGAAAATAATCCACTGAAATTTGGTATGCTGGTGTAGAAATGTGTGCTGAGTGCAATGAGACAGTTTGAACTCTGTAGCTATTATAGTTTTTCAATAACATGAAATAAAAATTTAAAAACTGGAGCAAAGTTTTTTTGGCATTTTTGAAAAAAAAAGAAAAATATATTTTATGAACTAAACTACATTTTTTTGTGATCATTGCACACAGTGATGTCAAATCAAACAGGAAAAATGGTAAACTTCATCATGCATTGCATATTTTGAAAGCAGCAGATGGGCCAAACACTGACCCCTATTTTTTTGGAAAAATTATCACATTATCATATCTGTTGGACTTACATACTTCAAACTTTGCACAGATAGCTTTATTAATGCACTTAGTATGTGTACCAAATTTCATGCAGATATCTTTGGTAGTTTCTGAGAAACAAAAATTTGCTAAAAGTGACGCAGTGGTCCACCTTAACTGGTTAAAGAATTTTTGTTTTTTCCTTTTGGGGTGCTACTTTGGAGCATTTAGGGGGGGGGGGGGGGGGGGTTGTGTTGTGTTGGTTTTTTTGTTGTTTGGGGGTTTTGGGCACAGCTGTGTAGCTGTAAAACTTCCCATGCATACATACATCACTGTCTTCAGAAGTGACAGTATGATCAGTGAAGCACTGGTGCATAAGAAGAGGGAAAACTGACCCAGTTGACAAAAGCGTTCATTGCAGTAACGAAACCACGCCATGTTCATTGCAATAATGAAACGTCATCGACTTTAAATTGAAAGTTAAGGAGTGTCTGGCGTTGAAAATGACTCTGGAAACTGCCGTTTGCATAGGGTACAATTATTGGCACAAAGCAAAACCAGAAGTGTGCTATAGTCCTGATACACTTGTGACTGGTGTGTTTGGGGTTTTTTGTTTTTGGGGGGGGGGGGGTTGTAAAAGCATGCTTTTTTAATGCTGCAAAAAGGTATTTCGCCAACATGTTAAAAAAAAAAAAATTTTTTTTTAATGCAAATCGTGTTCAACTTGTGGAGATTGCAAAACTTAGTTTAAAAAAAACAATCAAAAAACTACACACACAAAAAAAAACAGTTTTAGGATTATGGTGGTGTGTGGAAGTTTGTTTTTTGCAAAATGTGGGATAAACAGTGTATAACAGCAGCTGATGATGAGAATGGTGATGTTTGCACACAGAGTCCACCCTCCACTTGTAAAAGCATGCTTTTTTAATACCGCAAAAAGGTATTTCGCCACCGTTTATTTTTTTTTTTAATGCAAACCTTGTTCGACTTGTGGAAATTGCCAAACTTAGTTGTTTTATTTAAAAAAAAAAAAAAAAAAAAAAAAAACCAACAGTTTTAGGATTATGGTGGTGTGAGGTAGTTTGTTTATAGCACAACGTGGGATAAACAGTGTATAGCAACAGCAGCCGCTGATAATGACAATGATGAGAATGATGATGTGTCCACACAGAGTCGACTCTGCACTTGGTGCTGCGTCTGCGTGGGGGCATCATTGAGCCCAGTCTGCGTATCCTGGCCTCCAAGTACAACTGCGACAAGATGATCTGCCGCAAGTGAGTCCTCTGTCTGTCTGTCTGTCTGTCTATCTATCCATCTGTCCATCTATCTATCTATCTATCTATCTATCCCTTAGTCTGGCGACCATGGACGCACCCCTGAAGACTTCACAACCAGTTCCCTCCATTCCTCTCTCTGTTCTGCCATTCTCAAAATTTTGTTGTTGAGTTCTAGTCCTGTCCATTCGCTGACGTTGTCCTCCCATCTCTTCCTTGGTCTGCCTTTTTTTGCTTTCTCTTTGGACAGTGCCTTGGAGTATTGTTTTTGCAAGTCCTTTTTGATCTTATGACATGTAAGCCCTCACTCCTGTAAAAACTGGATAGTTTGGGATGCTTTTGTTTTCAGTCGTGTGGTGGTGATTTTTGGGTTTGTGTGTGTGTTTGCTGGATGATTCTGTGAAAGAAGTATGACCGGGGAAGAAATACATGGAGAAAAAATTCACAATTTTTTTGTGGCAAGTGGTAGCAGGTTAGTACTGGGGTATAGGCTGATCCATTGTTTTTTAACATGTTGGGTTTGGATGTTAATTTGCTGGCAAGTTTTTGATGATGGTGGTTGGTGTGTTACAATGCATTTATCAGTTTCACGTGTAAACTTTAGTTTGCGTTCTAGTTTTTGACACAATTTTTTGTTCAGGCTTCATATTGATGACAGTTAAGAGCACCCCATGCAGAGATTAGCAGAATTATTAGCTGCCAGAGTGACAAACCACCACCAGCAAATGATGAACCCTTACTGACACCTCTTATGATATCTCTCTGATTTAACTTCCTGATTGGAAATTTCTGATGCTGGTTTTAAGAAAATGAGTAGAATTGTTATTGTGAAGTCACTTTGGCATATATTGTAACATATTAGGCAATTTGGTTAACAAATAATGAGTTTTGAAAGTAAATGACAGGCCTGGAAGTAAAGAGCTCAAGTTATAGAAAATGTGAGACTAAAAAATTCTGGGGTCCTTCAGGCTGGAAGTGTTGAGTTAGTTTGTTATGAAGGTGTGGATATGAGTGTTTCATTAAATACAAATTTGATATTCTCATAATGTAGCCATATTTT
The DNA here is from genome assembly GCA_030674155.1 of Stramonita haemastoma. Lineage (NCBI taxonomy): Eukaryota > Metazoa > Mollusca > Gastropoda > Neogastropoda > Muricidae > Stramonita > Stramonita haemastoma. Next base: position 11,155,042 of record CM060339.1, on the reverse strand, counting down.
ATGATTTTTGGGGGGGTTGTCATAGGTTTCAATTTTAAGCCATACAAGACTTTCCTGAAGTAAATTATGATCGTGAAAACATTTTTGGGGTGTCTATTTTGTCACTGTGATTATAAGCACAAATGTTTCTTTTTTAAAAAAACCTAGGAAGCTTTTGTTCACCTTTTATCTAATATTGTATGATAAAGTGCAGGCAGATGTTAGGAGCCCGATACTTGACATGATCATGAAAAAGTGCCAACAGATGATGAACCATAACTGACACCTCTTATGATGTCTGACTGATTTAACGTCCTGATTGGAACTTTCTGATGCTGGTACTTTTTTTTTTTTTTTTTTTTTTATTTCTTTTTTTTTTAATTGTCAGAAAGGGGGGTGAGCATTTCATATTAATTCATGGCCACGTCTTTTTGTTTCCATTGTAGGAACTAAAGTGCTGGGGGAAGGGGGGGGGGGGGGGGGGGGGGGGTGACATAAGCATGCCACATGTATCATTTCTTTGATTTGGTGTCACTCACTCCCACCCCCACCCAGCTTTAGCCCTCTTAGTCCCGAACTGGGATTTACACACAGTAGATTTCCATCACACTGTGACCATCACTAATTGCTACCACATGTCAAAGCTATCAGGCTAAAGGTTCAAAGCTTGCTGAGAGTCTGGAAGTAATTATAGCTGCTGGTGCGTACTTGGGAGGAAAAGGCCAGCGAGCATGTGTGCCTGACCTGATTTTGTGATGGAATGCAAAATCTAGGGGCAGCTTGTGTTCAGAGAATTCTAATGCAAGAGGGTTAAAAAAAAAATTTTAAAAATTTATTTTTTTAAGTGCCAACAGATGATGAACCATAACTGACACCTCTTATGATATCTGACTGATTTAACGTCCTGATTGGAACTTTCTGATGCTGGTGCTTTTTTTTTTTTTTTTTTTTTTTTTTTAGTGGGGGGGGGGGGGGGGGGGTGTGGGGGGGGGGAGGTTTTTTTTTTTTTTTTTTTTTTTAGTGGGGGGGGGGATTTCATTTATGTATTTAAAAAGGTGATGTGTGTCTCACATTGTCCCCAAGTCAGGTCATGCAGAAATGTACAACTTTCTCTCTCTATCGTTACAGGTGCTATGCCCGTCTGCACCAGCGTGCGACAAACTGCCGCAAGCGCAAGTGTGGCCACACCAGCAACATCCGCCCCAAGAAGAAGCTGAAGTAGACACTGTGGTACTGTGCAGCACAAACTGCCTGTGTCCTCGTTGTTTGTGCTGTCCTTCAGTGATACAATAAAATGTGACTGTGCTTAATTTACCCTCGGTTTGTGAAGTTTCTTTGAGTAGTCGTGTGTATGCGCGTGCGTTTGTGGAAACTTGTCTTTTGAATGTGAAGACCTTTAAACTTAATACTATTGTTTCATTGTTGTTATATATTGCAAGCATCCTGTGATATTCATTATTGGCTTGAAATAGCACCATGTCATAGACAATTGACTGTAATATGCGACACTCCAGCACGTGTCGCATTGCACCAGAGGTCAATTTTTCTATATTTCATCTGCAGTAAAACGGCTATATATATACATTTTTATTTTTTAATTGAAAATCAGACAATTCTATAAAAAGTTATTACAAGTTAAAATAATAGACTGCAGGAAATGACAAAATCAAAAAATTGACAAGTTTATCATCATAAAACATCAGGATGAGGGCTTGGATATTTTTAAAACGTGGATACAAAAGGATACAAAATTATGACTTGATGTTTCATTACAAGGTAGAACAATTACTATACTTTTATAATCAACAATTACTATACTTTTATAATCAGTCAAAATCCACAACTTGACCCCATCTACCTAAAATGGCTCCAGCAAAAAAAATGGGTCAGGTGTTAAGCGACTCATTTCATGGTGGAGATGCATGAGAAACTGTAGAAAGATATGACATGTAACTGCTAAAAAATATACAACAGTAATGTTGAACTCTTTTGCCAAGTTTCCGACTGAAGAATTCTCAGGGCATTGTGTTTTTCAGAGCTGATATCCTGGCATTTAGCCTGTGTTGGAATAACTGGGTCAGGGTGAAGAACAATGTCTGCCATCACATGCAAGTCATCTGGGGTGTGGAACCTTGTCACTTTATGAGAAACTCCTTTTTTACATGACCTGCACTGTGTCCATGAAAATCGCCTTTGGCATTGAGCTGTAGAGTCTACTAAAGTCGCTTTAGGCAACAAAAGAGTTGAAGACAGACAGAAGAAATACCAAAGCAACCTCAAGAAAAGAAGAAAAAAAATTATCACCATCAAAATGAAAGTTGGGAAGACAACCCCATCCCCTATTTTCAAAAAAAAAAAAAAAAAATCCTCCATTTAGAATGCTTTTATGTGTCTAATATGACAATCATTTGCCTGATGCAAGAACAATTTACAGCTATTTCCCTGTTATTTATTTTTTTTTTTTTAACCCTCTTGCATTAGGACTCTATGAACACTAACTGCCCCTAGATTTCACATTCCATCACGAAATCAGGTCAGGCACACATGCTCCTGGCCTTTTCCTCCTTCTTAGTACATACCAGCAGCTATAATTACATCTGAAATATTAAGGTGTAATTTTCTTTTGCTTTTAAAAGAAGAAGGAATTTATAAACATGTGACGCTCCACCACATGAGTTGCATTGCACCTGGTCAATTTTTAGTTATTGACAAGTTATTAATTTGCAATAAAAAGCCTATTCAATACAAAAAACAGATTGAAAATGGACAATTCTGTGCAAAGTTATTACAAATTGAAAAGATAGACCACAAGATGTGACAAAAGAGAAACGGACAGTTTATTTTCGAAACAAGGGTCAAAATGAGGGGTTGGGGTTTTCAAAACACATTTAAAAGCAAAAGGGAATAAAAATTATGCCTTGGTATTTCATTACAAGGTAGAATAAGGAAATAGTTAAATCATCAAAATTGACAGCTTGACCCCCACCTGCCTTTAATGGCCTCTAGCTCAAAATTGGGTAATGTGCCAAGCGACTCTTTTGTAGTGAGTGTTACATGTTTATCAACACCTATTATCACCTGTTATGTGCAAAATTTGTCCATTTCTCATTTTGTCGCTTCTTGAGTCTACTATTTGTTGTATGAACTGTTCATAGAATGGTCAGATTTTTCTTCCTTTTTTTTAATTTTAACTATGCTAATAGAAATTAAAGCTCTGGTAGAGGGTCTCATGCAATTGCCATCAATACCACCATTTGGCAAACACCCAGAATATGTAGCTCCACTCACCATCCAAATTATGAATCATACACACTTCGCAGCTGTCAGTATCCCCACTTTCAGCTCCTCTCAGCAGCTAATTATTCCACCCAGCCCGCCCAGCTGGTGCTATTTATAGCAGAAGCTCACCACACTTGGACTAGGTAAAAGAAACGCACTAAATTTAGCACTCTTGAATTTTGTGCACTGTGACTTTATTATCTAAAAAAAAACAAAAACACATTCATCGGGGTTACTAACATTAAAAATCAAGTAAACATGCATCACATAAAATGGCACAGACCGGTATCACAGTATCAGGCATTCCATTTCTAAATTTTCAAAAAGAACATCTACATGATTATCTGCGATATACATCCCTATTATGCATGCACACCAAATGACTGATAAAAATGTTTTATTATAAACTACCAAAAGTTAAAAATTTAAAACGTGCATACTTCTCGTGTCTAATGCCCAACTCTCCTATCTGTAACTACTTGATGTATGTCACAGGATATTTCTCTGCATTGAAATTCAGGCTGCTTTCTCAAGGGACTGTAAACCTGTTCTGTGTAGGAACACATGCAGAACATCTGGCACATACTTTTAAACCAGCTCCGTTTTTTGGAAGAGTTGTTTTTTCTGTGCAATGGGAACATACCTCCGTTCGGGCAAAAGCAGTCACACTTAATCCTCCATCAGTGAACATTAGAACACAAGCCAAGGAACAAAAAAAACAACCAGTGCTGTTTAGAATAGGTTTCACTGTTGGAACTGGTGTAATAAAAAAAAAAAAAAATTTCAGTTCAAAAACCTACGCTTGAGATTTAACACCCCCTTCGAACTGGTTTGATATAAAAAAATTTTAAAAAGAAAGAAATTAAAAATTTAAGTATAAAAATCTCCCTTGGAACTGGTTTAATTTTTTTTTTTAAATTAAGAATAACATCTACAGTTAAGATTTAACCATACCTCCCCCACAACGAAAACAAAAAACTTAACCAAATGAACTAACAAAAAGAACAAATGAAAATCAAGAACGCCTAAATAAAAATGCTGAACGCAATACTGTATACTCTGTGCATGGACCCGCCAAGTCAGGTTTACTTGATTTTTTTTTTATCAGATCAAAAGGGCTTGCAAAGAATACTGTAAGGCACTGTCCAAGGAAGAAGAAAAAGAGGCAGACCAAGGAAGAAATGGGAGGAGGACATCAGCGAATGGACAGAGCTCGACAAAATTTTAAGAAAGGCAGAACAGAGAGAGGAATAGAGGGAACTGATTGTCAAGTCTTCAGGGTGCCCCACGGTCACCAGACTACAGACAGATGGATAATGGATGGATTAGGTAGACAGTCTCTTCGTGCACAAGTCTGCCTGAGATAATGAGAATCAGAATGGAAGTAGAAAACAAGTCTACCTTGGCCCTTTCCACCCACCCCCCATAGTTCAATTAAAACAAAACAGCTTTATTTTTTTTTGTTTACTAGCCTTGATAATGAGAATCTGAATAGAAGTAGAAAACAGTCTTGCCTCGGCCCTTTTTTCCCCCACAGTTAAAACAAAACGGCTTTTTTTATTTTTTTTTTTTTACCAGCCTTGGCAGTGAAAGAGGACTATGCCAAGAACTGTTCAGTTATCACAGAAGGTATCACGATTGATTGTCGATGCATTTCTGTCGGTCTAAACTGTCACAGGCAAGGTGCACAAAATGTCCGTCACGGGGCGAATTGTGCGTTCTTCATTGCATCCTCCTTCAAGCATGTTCAGTGTAGGCTGGAAAAAACAAAAAAGTTGACTTAACTTCACACATGCACGCACGTGCATACACACACACACACACACACACACACACACACACACACACACACACACACACACACACACACACACAAACTGACCAAAAAAACAAAGTTTACTTTAACTTCACACATGCATGCACACACACACACACACACACACACACACACACACACACACACACAAACTGACATAAACACATGCGCGCGCACGCATGTATGTGTATGCTCAGGACGAACTCGAACTGTAAAAAAATCCATGCATCAATCAGCTCATCTCACCATCTCTCTCCATCTCATCTCCACTCTCTCTCTCTCTTCCTCCTCTCTCTCTCTCTCTCTCTCTCTCTCTCTCTCTCTCTCTCTCTCTCTCTCTCCTCTCTCCCTCTCTCCTCTCTCTCTCTCTCTCTCTCTCTCTCTCTCTCTCTCTCATTCTCTCTCTCTCTCACTCTCTTGGCGAGTGCAATCTGTGTGCATTTAATTATTCTATTTTTTTATTCCATGGATATTTTATGCTTCTGAAGTAAATGTAGATGTAATTCTGTAAGATGAAAACATTGTGATATTTCTAGTCTCCTGTACATAGCCTAGTTTCGCGTTTAAGTTCTTTGATATTTTTTTCCATATTTGCATTTTTAGCCATAACCATTGATGTTTTAATACCAAATTGTTACATGACTCACTATGTTTTTGGTGGGGGGGGTTTTGCTGTAGGTCATTTTTCTGTTTAATATCAGTTACAGTGAACAAACGGAACGAGCGCGCAGACACACACACACGCACGCGCGCGCGCGCCACACACACACACACAACACAAACACAAAACCACCAATACACACACAACACAACACACACACACACACACAACACACACACACAACACACATACCCAACAATCACACAACACACCCACCCAACACACACACCTACCCCAACACACACCAACACACCACTACCACCCCCACAACACACACACACACCACACACACACACACACACACACACACACACCACACACACACACACCACACACACAACAACACAACCAACAACACACAACCCCCCCAACACAACACCCCCCCCCCCCCCCCCCCCAACATACGCACACACGCTGCATACATACTCTAAACACACACAAGCCACAGAGGCACACACAGACGCACTTACGCTCATGCATGCACACGTTCACACAGACACACACACACACACACACACACACACACACACACCACGCACGCACGCATTCACACACACACACACACACAGCACGCACACATACACACGGGGACTGGATGAAAAAGCAACAACACAAGATGCTTATTCCATTATCCTCAATATATAAAAATTAAATAAATAAAATAAACTCACCAGCAGCTGAACACCGAACTGGTTGGACCTCTGATAGGAGGTGCAGGCGCCCACGTGGTGAAGCTCCCCGCTGTCTGCAGCGCTGAGGAAGGGGGTCCGCAACTGCTGGTCCCCTGGTCATCATCAGACACTGACCTCAGGTACAGGTGACCCTCCAGCATTCCACCTCCCACGTTCTGCGTATTTCACCGGTGTTTGTGGCGTGGACAGATTCTGAAAGTGAAGCATCATCAGTCAGCTTCAGCGCAGCAGCAGCATCTCTTCTGACTACGTATTTTGAAAGTGAAGCATCATCATCATCATCCATCATCATCGCCCTCCATCATCACTACCTCCCATGTTATGCGTAGGTCACCGCCGTGTGGTCGCGATGACTGCGTATACTGAAAGATATTATGCATCATCACCATCATCATCTCTTCTGACTACGTATTCTGTAAGTGAAGTCATCACCATCATCATCCTCATCATCTACCTCCACGTTCTGCGTATTCACCGCCGTGTTGGCGTGTTGACATGCTTATTCTGTAAAGTGAAGCATCAGCATCATTCATCATTATCATCATCTCTTCTGACGTGTATTTTGAAAGTGAATCATCATCATCATCATCATCATCACCCTCCATTATCTCTACCTACAACGTTCTGCGTAGGTCACTGCCGTGTTGTCGCGTGGACTGCGTATTCTGAAAGATAAGCATCATCACCATCATCATCTCTTCTGACTACGTATTCAGAAAGTTAAGCTCATTACCATCATCATCATCATCATCATCATCATCATCATCACACCTCTCATCACTCACTACCTCCTATGTTCTGCGTAGGTCACTGCCGTGTTGTCGCGTGGAATCATATTCTGAAAGTGAAGCATCATCAATCATCATCATCAGCAGCAGCATCTGTTTTAACAGCGTATTCTTAAACCTACCAATTTGTGCAAAGTCGTATGTTTTGAGTCAAACGCTAGTTTTTCACCAAAAAAAAAAAGTGGTTTTTATTTCTATATTAGGGTATTAAGAGTCATATAGGAGAGCAGACGGAAAACTGCGTTTTCTATTTTTATTTTTTTATTTTTTTTTTTTATCAAGGATAATGGAATAAACACTCATGTGCTTTTTTACATCCATACCCCGTGTGTATGCAGATTTTTTTTTGTAAATCTTGTCATCTGTTCCCCCAGTACACAATGGCCTACTCATTACGAAAATCGGAACAGGATTTAACGTGTGCGCAAGATGTGCGTGCGTTCGCACACGGGGCCTCGGTTTATAGTCTCATCCGAAAGACTTTAGGAGAGTGGAGTCAGCACTGATGTTTACTTCAAAAATCCCCTCGAGCGGGAGTCGAACCCGGGTCGTCAAATGGCAAGCGCAATGTTCCTGACCACCAGGCTATCCCGTCTAAAGGTGGTGTGTAGCCTGTTTCCCAGGCGTGCGAGACCTAGACTCACCAGTGAAGAGACAGTGGGATAGCCCCCCACCACACTGAGGTAGAAGCCATTGCAGTAGAACTGAAAGCGGCCATTGCCCTTGCTCACCACCGTCCAGGCAGCTGCAACCAGAATAGTAATGATGATGATGATGATAATAATGAGATGATATGTATGATATGATAACATATAATATGATAATGATGATGATGATGATGATGATGATGATAATGATGATAATGAAATTAATAATAATAATAATGATGATGATATATTAATAATAATAATAAAATAATAATAATAATAATAATAATAATATAATAATAATAATAATAATAATAATATAATAATAATAATAAATATAATAATACAACATGAATGAGATCACTAATATCCATCATTGAAATAAAAATGCAAGAAAATTGGTTCGACAGAAGTTAGCCTCCATCAACGACATTTTATCCAAAAACTATTTTTTGGAAAATAGAGTCGATATATATATATATTTATATATATATATATATATATATATATATATATATATATATATATATATATATATATATATATATAAAATAATATCTAGTCTTCAGAGCGCAAAGCCTGAGTAAGTAAGTATGGAGGGCAAGCTGTTACCCATGTCAGCAGACCCCTATCACCGCGCCACTGGAATGATCCATATTCATTTCTTGTTAGAGTCCGAGGTTCACCAATGGCGAGTTTTTTTTGTGTGTGTCCGGGACTGTGAACCCTCCATTAAAACCTTTTCCCTATGGCTTGCCCACTAATGGGCATTCGGAAGAGACTATAAACCGAGGCCCTGTGTGCGAACGCACGCAGACCATCTTGCGCACACGTTCAAATCCCGTTCCGCCTTTTGGAAGAGCAGTCCATCGTGTGCCGGTAGGAGCGGATGACAAAATTATAAAATATAAAAAAAACAGCATGCACACAGGTGTGTTAGACACCATCCCTGAGGGGGGGGGGGGGGGGGGGGAATAATGGGTGAGCGTTGCACTTGTAGCGACGCGCTCTCCCCGGGGAGAGCAGCCCGAATTTCACGCAGAGAAATCTGCTGTGACAAAGTGGTATAAAAATTTAAAAAATGGGCAGCCCTTAACCAGCCATCTCCTAGTCCTTCCCTACATAACGCCTACTTATAGTCACTCGGGGACGGGATAGCCTAGTGGTCAGAACATTGCGCTGGCAATTTGACGACCCGAGTTCGAATCCCGTTGGAGGGGATTTTTCCCCTGGAGTTTAACATCAGTGCTGACTCCATTCTCCCCAAAAGTCTTACGGA
>CM060339.1:11065901-11140901 GCA_030674155.1 Stramonita haemastoma | reverse complement strand
CAACGCACACACACGCACGCACGCACACACACCGCACCACGCACGCACACGCACGCACACACGCACGCACGCACCACACACACACACACACACACACACACTAGTCCTTCGATGAGACTTAACCGAGCCCCGTTGCGAACGCACGCAGACATCTTGCGCACACGTAAATCCTGTTCCGCTTCAGATAGCATCGTGTGCCGGGAACGATGACAATTACAAAACTGCATACACACGGACCGATGAAAAAAAGCACATATTGCTTATTCTGTATCCTCGATAAAAAGATTAAAAGAAAAAAAAAAAAAAAAAACACACACACACACACACTAATAGAAATTGTTCCAGGTTAAATCAGTACTTACACTTGTACAGGCTTGAAAAGAATTCTCGAGATTTTGATTGATCTAGAAGAGGAAAAAAAACACATCTATTGTAAAAGGTACACAGTATCGGCTTTTCTTTCCTTTCATATTGTTTATAGCCTACCCCCACACACCACAATACCCCACCACCACCACCACCACCACAACTACCACCACCACACCACCACCCACCACAACTACCACCACCACCACCACAACTACCACCACCACCACCACCAAGCAGCTCTCTAAAAAAACCAGCTACATTGTGTACAATGCATCTTTGTGATATGACGTGGAGATTTGTATCATTTCATGCTGAAATTAAATTAAACCACCACCACCAATAACAACAACAGCAACAACAACAACAACAAAAACACACGCACGCACGCACGCACTCACGCACGCACGCACACGTACGCACACACACACGCGCAGCGCGCACGCACGCGCGCGCGCACACACACACACAACACACACACACACACACACACCACACACACGACACACACGCACAAAATTAATAGAAATTGTTCGAGATTAAATCAGTACTTACACTTGTCATGGCTTGAAAAGGATTACGGACAGTTTGATTCATCTATAAGAGGAAAAAAAACAACAAGAACAAAGAACACATCTATTATAAAAGGTACAGGGTATCAGCTTTACTTTCCTTTCATATTGTTTATAGCCCTACCCAGCACGAAAGCCATATCAGGGCTGTCACCTTGTTCAATTTTAGTAACTGCAATAATATTCACCTTCAGTGTAACATCAACACCATCCAACCCCCTTTCAACATCCAGTACTGTCAATCTAAGAAAACAAACAACAACAACATTAGATGATAAAATAACTTATTTGTAACCCACCCAAAAATTTTGCCTGGAAAATGGGAACAAATTTTTTACAGGATCACCAGTAAAAAGACATATGTGACCAAAATACTGTCACCAGTAAAAAGACACCTGTGACCAAAGTGCACACTCTTTTGGAGTGTAGCCCAAAAGAAAATAGTGCCAAAACATTTTAGTTGTTTTAAGTCAACAAAAACTTGGATTGTTAGTTTTTTGTTGTAGATATTTTGTTTGATTTATAAAGTATTTTTTTTAGTTTGTATGAAAAATTTAGAAATGTTTAGAAAATTTTAATAGTGAAGGAAAGCGTAGGGATCTAGACACTTCCTACTGAGTCATTTTCCTGTTAAGACCTGGAAAAAGTTGACAGTCCCAGCTAAGGCATGTTGATCATAGATCTTAGCGTAAATATTAGAGGCACTTGCGCTGTCAACCCAAATGTGTGGGCTATGATCGTGTCTTTGTTAGTGAAAAGAACACCAGGAAGTTTACAGAATACTGTTGTCAAATGAGTGATGAACATCTTCGCGCACACGTTAAATTCCTGTTCCGCTTTCGTTAAGAGTAGGCCATCGTGTGCCGTTGGGAACAGATGACAATATTTACAAAAATGCATACAACACGGGTCGAACCGGATGAAAAAAAGCACATGATTGCCTTATTCTGTTATCCTCGTTATAAAAGAAAACAGAATCATAAAATATATAAATTGTTTGGGGTATTATCTTATTGTTTTACCACCATACAATTTCTAGAGATTTTAACATCAATAAATCTTTGGAACGGCCATTTCTGATTTTGTCCTTTTTCTTTTGCATGGAAAGAATCCGAACCTCAATTTCTTTTTATGCACTGGGCCAGAGGATAGAGAGCCTCCGTGACATATCAATCATTTCATCTGTTGATTTGGATTTGATTCGATTTATTTTATATTGAGGATAATGGAATACGCACTCTGTGCTTTTTTACATCCAGGCCCCGTGTGTATGCAGTTATGTAAAATGTCATCTGTTCCCACCGGCACACGATGGCCTACTCTTACGAAAAGCGGAACAGGATTTAACGTGTGGCAAGATGTTCTGCGTGCGTTCGCACACGGGGCCTCGGTTTAAAGTCTCATCCCAAGGACTCTTGGGGAGAGTGGAGTCAGCACTGATGTTAACTCCAGGAGAAAAATCTGTTTAAAAAGTCTGTTTAAAAAAAAACATGCCAGCCACTACCCTTAATCAATCATCCTAAAAAGATAAAGGTGTCCCATAGCCTATGTCGTGGTAGGGGAACGAGGGGTCAGAGACCTCAGCCTCTCTAGGGGCCAGCATATTGAGGGCGGCACCCATCTCCTCTCCCTCGCTACTTTACCTTCCCTGACCCTAAAGAGGGCAGGTACCCACTGACAGCTGGGTGAACTGGGGGACTGTACTGAAGCGAAGGTGTACAAACGGTAAACCATCAAAGACAGAAACAAAGAGTGATAGAAAAGGGAACATTTCTAGCACATGATCATATCTTATTATGTTATTTTTTTTCTTATAATTATGCGTGGTAGTAGTGGAAAGAAGTCATTGTCTTTGTTGCCGTAGTATAGTAGTAGTAGTAGAGTAGTAGTAGTAGTAGTAGTAGTAGTGTAGTAGTTGTAGTAGTAGTAGTAGTAGTAGTAGTAGTAGTAGTATAGTAGTAGTATAGTATAGTAGTAAGTGATGTAAATAATAATGATAATAATATAAGAAGAAGATGAAGAAGAAGAAAAGGAAAAGAAGAAAATACATGGAATTTATATAGCGCTATATCTTGTAAAAACAAATCAAAGCGCTTGTAGTAGTAGTGTATTAATAGCAGCAGCAGCAGCAGCAGTCAGTAGCAGTAGTAGTAATGGTAGCAGCAGCAGCAGCAGCAGCAGCAGCAGCAGCAGCAGTAGTAGTAGTAGTAGCACACACAATAGACTACTACTACTACTACTACTACTACTACTACTACTACTACTACTACTACTACTACTACTACTATACTACTACTAGTGCTACTACTACTGCTACTACATACTACTGACTACTACTACTACCTACTACTACTACTAACTACTACTACTACTACTACTACTACTACTACTAGTACAAACAAAAGCAGCAGCTAGCCTAGCAGCATGCTATAATTAATGAACTCACCGAGGGAGGAGAATACTGGATGTAGTTCGGGGTGTTTGGTAGCCGTCGCTGACTAGCAAATCTGAGGACAGACCCCGGCAGCCACTGAGACATCATCTCTGTACTGTTCCCTGCCGATCTGAAACACAACTGTCGGCCCAGCTTGCTTTCTTATAGTGGTCAGAACATTGCGCTGGCAATTTGACGACCCGGGTTCGAGTCCCGTCGAGGAGATTTTTCTCCTGGAGTTAACATCAGTGCTGACTCTACTCTCCCCAAAAGTCCTTCGGATGAGACTTTAAACCGAGGCCCCGTGTGCGAACGCACGCAGAACATCTTGCGCACACGTTAAATCCTGTTCCGCTTTTCGTAAGAGTAGGCCATCGTGTGCCGGTGGAACAGATGACAATATTTACAAAAACTGCATACACACGGGGACCGGATGAAAAAAAGCACATGATTGCTTATTCTGTTATCCTCGATATAAAAGATTAAATAATAATAATATTCGTTTTATATCGAGGATAAGTATAACGGAATAACCACTCATGTGCTTTTTCTGTTTTCTTTTTTTTTTTGTTGCTTTTTTTTTTACATCCAGTCCCCGTGTGTATGCAGTTTTGTAGGGGAGCGAAAAAGTCGGAGCTTTCTTTTCTTTATTCGTTTATATCGAGAATAACGGAATAAGCACTCATGTTGTTGTTGTTGTTTTTTTTTTACATCCTGTCCCCGTGTGTATGCAGTTTTGTAGGGGAGCGAAAAAGTCGGAGCTTTCTTTCTGCATTCGTTTATATCGAGAATAACGGAATAAGCACTCATGTTTTTTTGTTTTTTTTTTCTTTTTACATCCTGTCCCCGTGTGTATGCAGTTTTGTAGGGGAGCGAAAAAGTCGGAGCTTTCTTTTCTGTATTCGTTTATATCGAGAATGACGGAATAAGCACTCAGTGTGCTTTTTTCTTCTTTTTCACGAAAGACTTTGAAGATAACAATTCTCTCCAGTGGAATGTGCGGGAACTGACTTTACAGACGCTTAATGGCAGCACAACGCATTTTTGCTAATATGACAGACAACTTGTCTGGGACAAGCAGTCTCAAGTTAGCCATTTGAAAAAAGTCTTTATATATAGCAATCTTCTTTTTTTGGGGTGGGTGGGAAGGGGGTGTTTCTTCATCAAAATATTATCCCCCCCCCCCCCCCCCCCCCCCCCCCACCCACACACACCACACACCCTCTCCTTCCCCCCTGAAAATTTCCGTTTCATAAACGATTTGAGTAGTGAGTACATTTTTTTTTCTTTAATGTAAAGGTAAAGGTAATGTACAGGTGTCCCATAACCTGAGCTGTAGTAGGGGAGCAAGGCATCAGAGACTTCAGCTTCTCTAGGGGCCAGCATGTTCAGGGCGGCACCCATCTCCTCGCCCTCACCGCTTTACCTTCCCTGACCCTAAATTTACAAAAAAAATTGAATTATTTAAGTATATTTCAAATCAGAGTGAGATGTACATTTGGTCCTTTTTTTGAATGCCCGTTAAGTCATAATACTTGGTTAAGACTATTCTGTGTAAGATAATGTAGCCTACCACGCATTTCTTTGAGAAGATCAGCAGGACAGAATTCTTAGATATTTTCTTTAAGGTTACTCACCCAAAGCAACAAGCGACAAATCCGGGAACTTTCGATGGCCTAAAATCCAATAGTTCTTTCCTGGCCAACTTCAGTCCTAACAACTGCGCCCACCTATGTTCACTGATCAAAACCTTAAGAAAAACAAACATTTTAATGAGCATATCTCATACCTGAGCTCTCTCTCTCTCTCTCTCTCTCTCCTCTCTCTCTCTCTCTCTCTCTCTCTCTCTCTCTCTCTCTCTCTCTCTCTCTGGGGGGACGGATAGCCTAGTGGTCAGAACATTGCGCTGGCAATTTGACAACCCGGTTCGAGTCCGGTCGAGGAGATTTTTCTCCTGGGGTTAACTCAGTGCTGACTCCACTCTGCCCAAAAGTCCTTGGATGAGACTTTAAACCGAGGCCCCGTGTGCGAACGCACGCAGAACATCTTGCGCACACATCAAATCCTGTTCCGCTTTTATTAAGAGTAGGCCATTGTGTGCTGGTGGAAACAGATGACAATATTTACACATCTGCATACACACGGGGACTGGATGTAAAAAAAAACAAAAAGCACAAGAGTGCTTATCCCATTATCCTCGATAGAAAAATAAATAATAATAATAATAATAATAATAATAATAATAATATAATAATAATAATAATAATAATAATATAATAATAATAACTCTCTCTCTCCTCTCTTCTCTCACTCTTCTTACTCTCTCTCTCTCTCTCTCTCTCTCTTGGTGAATAATTATAAATATTTCTCTTTTCTTTACATCCTAGGATGCAATGATCTGACCACTAGGTTATCCCGCCCCCACATTAGTTAAAGCCCCCTGTAGTCTAATGGTTAGGGCGTTGGACTCGTAATCTAAAGGTTGCGGTTCGATCCCAGCTTTCGGCTATGGCGTTGTGCCCTTGGAAAAGGCACTTTACGGCTATTTTCTCACCCCACCCAGGTGTAAAAGGGGTACCAACCTTGTGTTGGGGTTAACCCTGCCATAGACTGGCGTCCTATCCAGGGGGGAGTCTATGACTCTCAGTCGCTTAACGCCACAGAAACCGGGATAAGCACCGGCCTGATGAGCCTTAGGCTTGGGACAGACTTTAACATTAGTTAAAGCAAAGCACATGCTTTCTGCTTCCTTACACAGCCCGGTAGTAGTATAGGGAGGGGTTGTGGTTCAAACGTTATAGTGCTTAAAGTGCACACTATAACAATAAGGTGGAGGGTTCTTGCCAGCAAGCTGTGAATGACAAAACAGAAAGGTATAGATATATCTCTAAAAGGCCGAAGTAGAGACAATCACTTCTTGATGAAAAGAGCAAACTCTGCCTACTAGCTAGTAGCACAAGCAAAGTTGTCATTAAAAAAAAAGAAAAAAAAAAGACCTTTTTAACAACATGATCCAAAACTGGTATGGGAAAAAAAATTCACAAAATCAAAACAAAGGAAGTTTAAAAATTAATTTATTTTTTACAGAATCGTGCGATCAAAATATGAGAAAAAAACTCTCTTATTGAGAAAAAAGACTGAGGTTGTTGTTTTTTGTTTAAAAAAAAAATACAGTTTTCTAACTTTATGCACATTCATCATCTTTCACGTGAATCTAAAACTTTTACAGAAAATGAGTAGGCCTACATAAAGAAGAATATTTAGATCTAGTATGTGATAAAATAATACTTCATTTGACTATCGCATGAATTACTCTGCAAGAATTAAGAGATCTCGATCTTCTCCCTACCCACTAAGAGAGAGGAGACTTCAGACGGTAAAGATGCGATTTCTGATTAACTACTTAGACATCTACCTAAGAACTGACATAGCCTCCCCCCCTTCTTACGCCTAAAGCCTATATTTGATACTTTCAAATCCGGACTCAAGACACAATTGTTTCCGACCGTTCCTGCTTTCACTACACACCTAAATCTTCATCCTGCATGTGTGTGTGTGTGTGTGTGTGTGTGCTGTAAATCGGTTGCTCGCGTGTGATGTTATGAATGTAAGCCCCTGTTGATTTGTTCGTCTTTACGGTAGATTCGCTCTGTTACAAATTCAATATTTTCATTAAAATAGTTATAAAAATTTATAAATATAATTAATTATATATTATAATAATTATAATATATATAATAATAATAATAATAATAATAATAATATTATAATATTATAATATATATAATATATAATATAATTATCTTAATTTTTATCTATTATTATTATTATTATATTATTATTATCATCATCTATCATATTATATTAACTGGTTACTGTGTTATTAGATTTTCAACACTGTTGGATTCAGGCGGTAAGCACATAGATGCGATGGTAATATCTAAAACAAACAAAACTTATTAAAAAAAAAAACACACAAAAAAACCCCGCACATTTCGTAACAATGATAGCGCTTACAATGACTTAAATAATTTTTTTAACCAAATGACGCACACATCAATGACGTAGCAATATTTGTCAAGTTGGGAAGATGTATTACTTTTAGTTCGCTTTTTTTTCTCTCTCCATAGTGTCGGACAAGTGCTACTACAGGGAGTTTTTGAAGTTTCTTGTGTGTTCTGGAGTTTCTTTTTCTTTTCTCTTCTTTCTTCTTTTTTTTTTTATAATAAATATTTCAGGGGGGGGGGGGGGGGGGTTCCAGCGGAGTGGCCGGTCCTTAGGTTACACTCCTGTATTAGCTTGCTAGTCCTGTAGTAGGCCTGCACAGTGGGAGTCGAAAAAAAAAAGTTGGTGTTTCATAGAATTTTTTAAGTATGAAAAAATGTATTGTATATTTGTTTTATGGGATTGAGGACATAGAGCAATACCAGGTAGTCACGAGAAAGTTGGAAATGATCATCAGATGAGGATTGCTTGTGTTCCTACAGTGTTGATCCAGCGCATGCATATTGTAGTTATGAAGCTAGCAGACGACAACGGACTGAGGGGGTGCACTTGCAGTCAGGATCAAACTGAATGCTTGGTATGACACTGCCACCTATACACCACCCAAAGCGGGTTTACTCATCCACAAAACATTCTCAACTTATTTTCTTATTTTCTTTAGTTTTAGTTTTAGTTCCTTGGCTAGAGCTCTGAGGCACACCAATAATAATGTTTTATCGTATGCAACTGTTTTTGCCCACTGTTAAGGTAGCCGTATTCCAACTTCAGGAATGATGTCTGAACACGATACCACCAGTGTGCATGCATGTTCATTTTTGTCATCCATTCTTACAGGCATGAATCGCCTACTCTTTTGAAAGGCAGAACGGGCTTTAACACAAGCACAAGATGCTTTGCATTTGTCCACCATTTTAACCAGTTTCTAAGTCAGCCACTCTCTGGTGATGGTGCTCTGCTTGCACCATCTTCTAGGGATCATTGGCTCGCTACTTACACGCCGTCTGCGTGTATCCACTCATGAGGCCGTGGTTTACAGCCTCATCAGGACTTTAAGGAGAGTTGAGTCAGTACAGGGCGCTAGTCTTTCGGATCAGAGGATAAACCGAGGTCCTGCGTGTTACACATCATTATTCAGCGCATGTAAAAAAAAAAAAACGGGCAGCAAGAGGGTTGTCCCTGACAAATTTCTGTCGAAAAAAGCCAATCTGATAGGGAAACAAATACACTTGCAGACAGGAAAAAAAATATTTAAAAAATCGGTGGCGCTGAGAAATCAGCTGTGACATTATGTGGTAATAAATAAATAAATCAAATTAATAAAAAATAAATAAATAAATGTTGATTAACTTTACGGGTAAAAATCCCCTTCAGCGAGGACATCTTGGCAGTGGCTTGGTATCAAGCTGTCAAATCACTAGCGTAGCAAGGCATCAACTAGGTTATCCTCCTCTCCCTCCCCCCCTCTGGAACTTTGGTTCTTCTTCCTCGAACACTCAGACATCAGTTAGTGCTGTCTGTCATATGAGTGAAAATGCCTTGCACTGCCATTAATTTAAGCGCCTGACAAGTCAGGCCCAGCGCATCCAACTTTGGCGTGGAACTTTGGTTGATCAAATACATCTTGTCCAAAGTAACGGTAGGGGAATGAAGTTAAAATCAAATACTCTAGCAAGAAAAAAAATCCATTTAAACAGATAGCTTAAATTAACCATGACTTGAACCCGAGCCTGCAGACAACTCGAT
This sequence comes from Stramonita haemastoma, assembly GCA_030674155.1. NCBI lineage: Eukaryota > Metazoa > Mollusca > Gastropoda > Neogastropoda > Muricidae > Stramonita > Stramonita haemastoma. Next base: position 11,131,781 of record CM060339.1, on the reverse strand, counting down.
TCCATGGACCCAGATCATATATCCGATGCTCGATTACAGCCATGTTGGCCAATCTAATTTAATTTTGTTTATAGCCTCGCCGACCACGGAGGCCATATCAGGGCTGTCACCTCATAAAACTTTAAAATCATAGATTAAAACTGTGGAACTATGTAGATTAAAACAGGTTATAAAGTGCACTCTATTGTTGTTTCTTGTATCAAAGCCCTGGTCAACCCAGGATGGTCACTGCATTCTGGGAAAAACCACATCAACCACACATAAAGGTAAAGGCAAAAGTGTCCCATAACCTGTGTGGTTATAGGGGAGTGAGGTGTCAGAGACCTCCGCTTATCTAGGGGCCAGCATATCGAAGGCAGCACCCATCTCCTCTCCCTTGCTGCTTTACCTTCCCTGACCCTAAAGAGGGCAGGTACCCATTTACAGCTGGGTGAACTGGGGAACTGTACTGAAGCCAAGGTGTGCAAACAGTCACCCATCCACTTGGTAGCCTCGCTCAATGCTGCTTAACCTTAGCTTGGGGAAAGCAAGTGCTCTGGCCACGTCCCCAGCCACACATAAAATGAGATAAAATCAAAATCAGATTCCTTAATAAAAGAATCTTATTCTTAAAGACCAACTATGAGGGGATCCACACACAGTGATGCAGTGCTGTATGGAATAACCACTGTGGCTGTTTTTTTAGGAAATAGTGGTGTAAAAAAAAAATTCCCCCCCCCCCCCCCCAAAAAAAAAAAAACACCCCCCACTTCAGGAATACTATTTTAACAACACAAGTTCAAATTACTTTATTATCTCTAAAACAGAGAAATTCCAAGTGTGCATGCACTTTGAAAAAAAAAGTTATCTGTCCTAACACTAGGCTTACAAGTGTCTATTCTTCCAATAGGTGAAACAGGTTTTAACCTGTGTTCAAAATTGCTCTGCTTGCATCTGTATATATATATATATATATATATATATATATATATATATATATATATATATATATATATATATATATATATATACAATACATACATACAATATATATATATATATATATATATATATATATATATATATATATATATATATATATATATATATAAAAGTATATATATATAATTTAAATAAAAGCCAAAAAAGACAACAGTTTATTTTTCCATCACAAACGAACATGTATACAAAATCCAAACCAAGACATCCACACCAGTCCACATCATAATTTACTAAATGTTTTTTATTGAATGTGAAGAAAACAACAACATCATAACAATCAGTAACAGTTCTAAAAATTTATTAAAAAACACTTAAAAAACCAACCCTAAACCCAAAACAATGTTTCCTGAAATTTTCAATCTCGTCTCTCCCCTCATTAAAGGGATTAAAAAAATTAACAAAGTTTAAAAAATATAATCACTGACATTTAAGAAAAGAAAGTCATCACAGCTTTAAACCATCATCATTTGGTATCATAATATCAAAAACAGTCACCCCCTCTCCCCCACCCCAACCCCCTGACCCAACATAAAAAGCAGTTGATTGGATGCACAAAATATTTTCCCCACTTTTTGAGGTGGATTGAAAACAATGTTATTCAACTGCCCATTTTATTTTTTGCCATATATGAAAACATACATAGAAAGCACAACAGTAAGGTATTGCAGCAGAAAAAGTTCATCACATGGATAAGAAAAATACCTCTGCATAATAATTATCATGAAATAGCTTGACAACAGGAGGAGGTAAAGATGAAAATTTCATCCGGCTAAAAAAACCCAACAATTCATAAATCATGTGAAGGCAAAGGTAACATTTCTTTCACTCACAACAGTTTCTGTCCATTTTTTTTTTTTTAGCAATAAACAAGCAGCAGTATCTAAACATTTATAATTATAATTACGGGCTTTATGTGAAATATCTCAGCACATTCACAAAAACAAAAAAAGGAAAGAAAAAAAAACCCAGTAGTTTTTTTATAATAGTTGTGGAGCAAGTTTCTGACAAAAAAAATCTCCATCCATCACACAAGATCAAAACTCCAGGAAAAGAAGGCACAGAACTTGAGTAGTAGCTAATAGTAGAACATGGCCATAAACCTGACCCAAGCTTTGTGTAAAAGAGTCTCTTAGGGCATAAACCTCACGAAGCTTTGTGTCAAAGAGTCACTTAGGGCATAAACCTCATGAAAGCTTTGTGTCAAAAAGAGATCAATTTGGGCATAAACCTCAAGAAAGCTTTGTGTCAAAGAGTCAATGTGGGCATAAACCTCATGAAAACTTTGTGTCAAAGAGTCAATTTGGGAATAAACCTTATGAAAGCTTTGTGTCAAAGAGTCACTTAGGGCATAAACTTCATGAAAGCTTTGTGTCAAAGAGTCAATTAGGGCATAAACCTTATGAAAGCTTTGTGTCAAAGAGTCAGTTAGGGCATAAACCTCATGAAAGGTTTGTGTCAGAGTCAGGGCAATAAACCTCAAATGAAAGCTTGTCGGTAGTCAAATAGAATCAGTTAGGGCATAAACCTCATGAAAGCTTTGTGTCAGAGTCAGTCAGGCATAACCTCATAAGCTTGGTCAAAGATCAGTTAGGCATAAACATGAAAGCTTTGTGTCACAGTCAGTTAAGGCAGCTGTAACACAAGCCTGTGCTCTCAATGACCCTCAGATTACAAGTTCTAAGAGCCGATGACTCATCTTTCCTGCCCCTGAAGTAAATGACAGCTGCCCGAATAACGGACATCAGCAGAAAATGTTAAAGGCCAGAGCAGTCTTCTGACATTTCTTGGCATATACAGATAGATATTTTCCTTTCCCAATCAGAGCAAGACAATGAAAATCACGACTACTAACAAATGCGGGAATACTGCATAGTTCATATTGCGTTAATCAGGATAAAAGAAAGTGGCAAGATGAATGGTCGGATTTAACTCTTTCTACACTGGCTGATTGCTTCTTTCTATATATGCCCTCTAACCTAGCAATTAACGACAACAACAAAATTCAAGCACATAAAAATTCGAAGTTTAGAGCTTAGATTTATTAGGAAATGAGAAAGCCAACACTGGTAACAGCAAAGTTTGTCCGCATTTCTCCACATTTGAAGGATTTCATGGTTTAAAGAAAATGTCAACATTTTAAAATTTTACACAATGGGGGTACGATATATACCCATTTCTATGATAAAAGTATTGAACCTTCTTGTTGTAAAATTCATAGAATATTCATAAAAAATGGACTCTTTCATCCTAGATGCTGTTAAAACTGTAGACATAGAATGGACCGATATGCCTGCTAAGTGGATAATCCCAGTGAAACCAGTACAATGTCAGCAGACCACATGTAAACTGACACAAGCCCACACCATCTTGTGGAGCGAGTGAGGGAAAAGACAAACTCTGTGCCATTCATTCTCTATGCATAGTACTGAAACAAAGGCTTTCACAGCCAGTCTAATGGTACACATGCACACTCTAAGATGATTCTAGAATGCAACTGTACCCTTTTGATTTGCGCGTACCCTTTGACTCGCACGCCATGAATTTTTAAAGCCGACATATGCTACAGCGTATCTTAGTAACCAACAGAAGAAAGCATCAGGTGCCCAACAGCTTAGGGTACAGAGTTCATTGCAATCTTTTCATCAGAAGCAGCACTGCACCAAATATTACAATGCGCAGGTCAAAATATTTTCCAATATCGGACAAAAACATAAGAAACCAACAACTGTAACAACAACAAAAAAACTAAATCAAAGAAATTTTTTTTCTTCTCCTTGATAATGTATACACAGCAACACACCAAGTGGTAGTGACACAGAAGTTACTATTAAAAATATCTCTTTTTTTCAAAATCTATGCACACATTTTTAAGTATTAAAAAAAACAAACCCAGATCATAACTAAAGCCATACTGAGAAAAAATATTCGCGTTTGCTTTTTAAAATATCTTTAAGAATGAAACCACTGTACATTTGACATAGTTTACCATGAATAAGACTAGTTTACCATGAATAAGACTGTCGACAGAGTGGACAGAACAATATACATTTCCCTCTACCAAAAGGTATCCAGAACTGAACAACAAAAACAAAAATAATGACTAAGACCGTCCTGAATATTCACCGGAGGAGAAATATTCTGCACCAGGTGGGAAAAAAAAAGAGAGGCACAATATCAAATACATATTGCTGATGACGCCCAAAATATCCACACAAAAAGGAAAGATGATAATAATAATACGCCCAAAATATCCACAAAAAAGGAAATATGATAATAATAATACGCCCAAAATATCCACAAAAAAGGAAATATGATAATAATAATAATAATAATAATAATAATAATAATAATACGCCCAAAATATCCACAAAAAAGGAAATATAATAATAATAATAATAATAATAATAATTAATAACAATAATACACCCAAAATATCCACAAAAAAGGAAATATAATAATAATAATAATAATAATAATACACCCAAAATATCCACAAAAAAGGAAATATGATGATAATAATAATAATAATAATAATGATAATAATGAAAAAAAAACACACACAAGAACGCAGATCATTAACCCCCCCCCAAAAAACACCCTGCATAATATGAGCAAAAGCAACAGCACCAAGTAAGCCTAGAAGTAGAAAGCAGCCATGTGAATCGGCACAGAGATAAAGGGAGATATACACCATACAGCCGGCAACTGCAATGATGTAATATTTACACACTGTAATAAAAAACCAAAACCTCGTTTATTTACAAAACTCACAGTCCAAGTTATTGAGCAGGCTGTATTCTTTATGTACCCAGAGTAAATCGACAAACAAAACTGCTGAATGACCTAGGTGTATATGCAGCTTCAACATATTCCTGTGATTGTCTAGTGTGACTACATTTCTATAAAAGACAAAACACTCTCTATCATACGTACTCGAGTTCAAATAAAACACTAAAAGACAAGAGACTAATACGGATCGGTGGTCTAGAGGTAACACGCCTGTCTAGAAAGCGAAAAGTCCCGGTCGGAATTGTGCAGTGGTTCGAATCCCGTTTTGGCCCAAAACTCCCCCCCCCCCCTCCATTAGACCATGAGTGGTGGTTTGGGTGCTAGTCTTTCGGATGAGACGATAAACCAAGGTCTTGTGTGTAACACATTATTTAGCGCACGTAAAAGAACCCACAGCAACAAGAGGGTTGTCCCTGGTAAAATTCTATTTTTTAAAAAAGCCACTCTAGATAGGGAAAACAAATACAGTTGCAGACATGAAAAAAAAAAGACTGGTAGGTGCTGCATTTGTGGCGATGTGCTCTCCCCGGGGAGAGAGAGCAGCCCGAATTTCACACTGGGAAATCTGCTGTGACATAAAGTGGTATATAAAGAAAAAAAAAACCCCACATGTACTTGAGTACAAACAAAACACTAAAAGACAACAGACTCGCAGAGAAAAAAACAAGCAAAAATGTTTGTATGAATAATAATAATAATAACAATAATAATAATAATACATGGAATTCATATAACGCTACATCTTGCAGAAAAAAAACAAAGTGCTTGCATTCGACCTATAAAACACACTGAATGAACGCGATTAAATTACCATGTCCATATTTTTGTACGTAACCTGTACACAGAGTGAGCCCACACCTAAAGCAAACTACCTGGCATTTCAGTACAACCAACACACCTTATACATGTGCAGTCAGCATCAGACGTGTTGGGGGAATCACATCACACACACTCAGGTGACAGACGGCATCACACAGCAGAACGAGTGCCGCGTTCACAGTTCACAGGGATTTATTTCTTCACCACGGTAACATGGGCTCCTGCTTGCGGGTAAGGCGAAGACTGAAAAAGAAAAAGAAATTAATTCAGTCTATACTGCCCCAAGAAACTGCACATGAACATCATCTGATTTAAGACGTGTTTTTCAGAAAAAAAAGAAAAAAAAAGAAAAATAAATCAATTCAGTCTATACTGCCCCAAAGAAACTGCACATGAACATCATCTGATTTAATGACGCATGTTTCAGAAGAATCATCTCATTTTTCAGACATGTTCAGAAGACTTCATAGACATCTGTTATACACACGACCCTCTCAGCTGTCACTATACTCTTTATAAAATGATTTCAGCACAACATTTTATAAGTGTAACAACATTTTAAAGGCCAGGGCATCTTGTATGTGCGTATATGTATATGTGTCATATATATATATATATATATATATATATATATATATATATATATATATATATATAATATATATTATATATATTATATATATATTGTATATAGTTTATATATATATATATATATATGACACATATACATATACGCACATACAAGATGCCCTGGCCTTTAAAATGTTGTTACACTTAAAAATGTTGTGCTGAAATTGTCTCCATCCATGACATTTATTTATTTATCTATTTATATCCCCAAAATTGGAACGCAGCTACCAAAATGACAGGCTCCAGCTGAGGAACCAAAAATTAAAAAAAAAATCTTTTATATTTTTATATTGAGGATAATGGAATACATACTTGTGAGATTTTTATTTTACATGAAAAGCTCTTAGCTCCACATTCTGTTAGTTAAAGTCTGTCCCGAGCCATAAGGCTCATCAGGCGGTGCTTATCCCGTTTCTGTGGCGTAAGCGACTGAGAGTCATAGACTCCCCCTGATAGGACGCCAGTCTATCGCAGGATTAACCCCCACACAAGGTTGGTACCCCTTTTACACCTGGGTGGGGTGAGAAAATAGCCGTAAAGTGCTTTTCCAAGGGCACAACGCCATAGCCGAAAGCTGGGATCGAACCCGCAACCTTTAGATTACGAGTACAACGCCCTAACCACTAGGCCACAGCGGCGGCTCCACATTCTGTACTCCACCAAAACAGATAAAAATCCTTTGAAGTCAAAGAGTGGCTGCCTATATGGTGAGGTACTTGAAAACAGCCAGACATGTATATTTTCATATGCCATAATTAAATTTTACAAATACATTGTCTTTATGCAATTAAAAAACATTTTACTAACCTAACCCAACCGAGTTTGTGTTCTTATATTCCGAAAAATGCGTGAAAATGCTGACATTTATGCCCTAGCAACATGCATTTCTAGTTCACAAAGTATGACGTATCATACACCAAACGAAACTAGATTGTCTCCCCTACACTATTCCGAAGAGCTTCTACTACGAACTTTCATTCACAACGAGCTATACGTCATTTCAGTCGATTAGCATATCAACGGCAACTTCCATATATAGAGAGCGATTCAAAAACACGACGGCCGGTTAGCTGAATCGGGTCACGTGACGCAAAATGGCCGCTGTTTACATCGAGTTCGTACCTCCGCTTCAAGCAGAAAAATGACTCGTTTGAAGAAATAAAGGCTTCAATTGGCTCATAAAATGCAAGCCGAGTCGAGAAAAACACCTTGCATTTGCTCGGCAGTGCAAAACAGGGAAGGAAACGGACGAATTGTTGAGAATCAGTGCCGAGTCTGACTTAGTGCTACAGCGTTCTAAAAGTGTAATCTCTTCGTCTGCTTCGCTGACAGCATCGCCGTGTACTGTGAGTGTTTTGCTAAGCAAGAAAGCTTGTATTCCGCTCAAACATGAACCATATCAGGCAGTTTGTGAAAAAAAGGTTCCAAATGCCAGTTCAGAGCTATCTGGTAACTGTAATGAGCAGAAATTGCTCCCAGTGTAAACAAACTTTTGGCTTCAGAACAGAGGTAAAGAAACCACATGGGTTAGTTGTTCTGTGTATTCAATGTGTGTTGTGTTTCACTAGTTAGCAAGTTGTAGGGGGCATAGGGGGTGTAAAACAAGTTTAGGTGTTATATTTGTGTGTGTGTGTGTGTGTGTGTGTGTGTGTGTGTGTGTGTGCATGAGTGTGGTGTGTGTGTGTGTGTGTGTGTGTGTGTGTGTGTGTGTGTGAGAGAGAGACAGTTTTCTTCATTTATTTCTACCTGTAATTCTAATTGAAACAAAACATGAATATATTGTTGCTTGGGGTAAGTCGAGACTGAAAAGAAAAAAAATAAATTTCAGTCTATAATAAATAATGCAATAGAAATCATCGATTTAAGTTGTTTTGAAAAAATTAAAAAAAAGAAAAAGAATCATTCAGTCTTACTGCAAAGAACTGCACATAACACATCATTAATGACGCATTTATTAGAAGAATCATCTCATTTTTCAACATGTTAAAGACTTCATAATTGTTATACACACCTTCACTGTATATACTCTTTAAAAACCACAGACCTAGGCTAAGTTTGTTCATGTTACTATATACATTATACATACTCTACATACTCTCTACTACTACATCTCTACATACATTATATATATATATAAAATATATATATATGTGTTTTGTGTGTGTATTATTATATTCATATACTATACTTACACACTAACTAATATAAAAAACTAATACTAAATATATGACACATACTACATATACGCATAAATATATAATTATAATCTAATTATATATTTATATATCATACACTACATATTTGAATGACACATGGTTACCATGAACGCACAACAGATCCCGTGGCTTAAAAGTTGTTAACTAAAAATGATGTGCTGAATATCTCCATCCATGACTTTGTTTATTATCTATATAACAAAATGCAACGCAGCTACCAAAATGAAGGCTCCAGCTGCAGAACCAAAATTAACAAAACAAGCTTGTAATTTGTGTTAATGGAATACATCACTCTGTGAGATTTTATTTTACATTGACAAGCTCTTAGCTCCACATTCTGTACTCTCACCAAAACACATAAATGCTTAAGTTCAATAGAGTGGTGCCTATATGGTGAGGACTTAAAACAGCCAGACATGTAATTTCAATGAATAGTAAGCTCTCAGTGATCCAGGGGAATGTGTGTGATCAGAGGTGCACATTCTGGTGACCACCAAGAGTGTTAGCAGGAAGATGTCTAACAGCAGCCAAACCTACAAAATTTTTCAACATTATGTTTAAACTGAGAATAATTAATTACTTTTACCAAACAAGCAGCATGAGTAACAACAATTTCTGAACATTTGTAGAATTTCATTTTTCTCTTCATTTTTCTACACTTTATCTTATTTCCATCCCTAAGATAACTTATCGGCAAAACCAACTTCACAAGGAAACTTATGTCATAAAATTAAATAAAAAAAATGGTTCTAACAAAATACAATAATGATTCATGATGCAATACATCTACTATTAAGTTACTTTTATATAGCTACTCTTATACTACTACTATACTAGAGCATATACATAATACTACTACACACTACTAACAACTTACCATACTATACAACAAATATATATTTACTACTAACTTCTACATACTATTACTACTAAATCTACACTGTCTACACACTAACTACATCTATTAATCCTACTCCTCCTCTGCCAAACTACAACATTACTATCCTACTCTACTCTGATGATTATGATGGTGATGGACCAATAACAATATAATGTTTACAGTCCCATACTGCCATACCGTACTAAAAAAAACAACAAAATAAACCCAGAAAAAACCAAACAGCACAGGCACTACACCACCAATATGACAAAAAAAACTACACTACAACCCCATACGCCATCACCGTTAAAAAAAAACCAACCCCAAAACAAAAAAACCCCAAACAGCAGCAGGGCACTACCACCACTAACGATAATGATGACAACAATAATGTAAAACTACAACCACCATACTGCCATACACACGTTAAAAAAAAAAAAGAAAAAAAATAGCAGCAGGGCACTACCACCACTAACAACTGACGACAACAATAATGTAACAATACAACAAGCATCACACACACGTAACCCCCCTCCCCACCTCCCTTCCCCCCCCCCCCCACCGTCCCCCAACTCCCACCCCTTCAAACACAAACTACCACCACCCAATAGCTGTGGGAACACACACACACACACACTGACCAGGAGCTGGACACCAACTGGCGCGTGCTGTTCCGGCCACAGGCGAGGGCTGGCTTGAGCTGCCGTTGGGCAGCACCCCCAAATGGCGACCCCTCTCCCTCATCGACTCCAGCATCACAAAGTTCTGCATCAGGCTCAGCTGCCACTTGGTCTCCACGCCGTGCAACGCCCTGGAGGCTGCAAGCAACATTGTTGCACACACACATCAAGCAACACTGCTGGTGGCTATAGCATATTTTACACATCCGACAGAATTTCCAGAAGGTGGGAATGTTATACATACTGACATGGCCTCTGGCATCCCCACGGGTGAAACAGCATCAATTAAATCAATAAATCACCGAAAGATGGAATGTGCCAACATAGCCAAGGAACAAAAAAAACCATAAACCCTCCCCCCCTCCCTTTGAAAAATAATTATTTTAAAAGCCAAAACACCCCATGACAAAAAATTTATGTCATTCTTTAGGTTAACATTTCCTGAAGTCAGAATGTGCATGCATGCTTGCGTGCGTGAGTGAGTGTGTATGTGAGTACCTGCGCGCGTGTGAGTGCGTGTGCATACGTCCGTATACGTAAAAGCGTTTGCTGGGAGTCGGTGAATCACGACCATGAACTCAAAACACATCACAGACAGATACTGGCATTTAAAAAAAAAAAAAAGAGACAAAAATATTCCCAGCAATACCTAAACCTCTCTAAAGTGCGGCCAACCCCCCACCCCCCCTCCTCCCACCCCCCTCCTAAAGTAAAAAAAGAAAATCCCAGGAAGAGGACTACTGACCATGTTGGCCAGTGTGACGTTTCCGCTGACGATCATCAGGAAGTTGTGGTTGTTGTGCAGACGGACCTGGTTGTTCCCCTCATTCACCACCGTCCACGTAGCTGTTGGCAGTCACAAAAACCAAAAAGTCCAATTTCATGTATACATCTTCATATATATAAAGTTAACCCTCTTAGTCCTGACACCAGATTTACCGGGATTAAAATGAATCCCCCCTCAGGAACCCGACCCGGGATTTGCACACATTTAAGTTTTCCATCACGCAGTGACCTTCACTTATCGCCAACACATGCCGAAGCAGTGTCAGGCCAGACGAGTGAGAGTCTGGAAGCAATTATAGCTGCTGGTATGTATTTAGAAGGAGGAAAAAGGCGAGTGAGCATGTGTGCTTGACCTGATTTTGTGATGGAATGCGAAATCCAGGGGCAGTTTGTGTTCAGAGAATCTGAATGCAAAAGTGTTCAAGGTAAAGGTGTCCCACATAACCTATGTGGTTGTAGGGGAGCAAGATGTCAGACCTCAGCTTCTCTAGGGGCCAGCACATTGAGGACGACGCCCATCTCCTCTCCTTTGCTGCTTTACCTTCCCTGACCCTAAAGAGGGGCAAGTACACATTGACAGCTGGGTGAACTAGGGGACTGTACTGAAGCCCAGGCGCGTAAACAGTCACCAATCCATTTAGTAACTATGCTCAATGCTGCTTAACCTTAGCTTCAGGGGAAGGGAGTGCTCTGACCACTGAGCTGTCCCATCCAACATATATATAAATATTTATATATCCAACATATAAATCAAAAGAAGAAGAAAGAGCAGCCTGCCTATTCTGATACGAATTCAAACTGTGGCAAAGTTAAAGTGTGTATGGTATGGGTTTCATCAATTCTGAACATCAACTGTCAAAGCCATTGATCCTTCTGAACCGAAAGATTCAGTCACTATTTTTTCCTTCTTTCTCAAACTCTCAGACAGCAACCATTGTTGTAGTCTGTCACAGGGGCAAAAATATGTCGTGCTGCTGTTGAGTGCTTGACAAGCCAGGCCAAGCACATTTGACTTTGGCGAGGTAGAGATTTGTTCTCTTTCAAGTCTTTCTGGAAAAAAAGGCAGGAGAATGGACCAAAAAGGCAGGAGAGAATGGACCAAAAAGGCAGAGAATGGACTAAAAAGGCAGGAGAGAATGGACCAAAAAGGCAGGAGAGAATGGACCAAAAAGGCAGGAGAATGGACCAAAAAGGCAGGAGAGAATGGACCAAAAAGGCAGGAGAATGGACTAAAAAGGCAGGAGAGAATGGACCAAAAAGGCAGGAGAGAATGGACCAAAAAGGCAGGAGAGAATGGACCAAAAAGGCAGGAGAATGGAGCAAAAAGGCAGGAGAATGGACTAAAAAGGCAGGAGAATGGACCAAAAAGGCAGGAGAATGGACCAAAAACGCAAAAGATAGACATGAAGGAGGTGACCGGAGGAAAGGATCAAGGCAGAAACTAAGAGATGGGATAGAAAAGAGGGAATTCCCAGCCCAGAATTTCCTGAAAGTGGGATTCTATTAATTTTATACTGACAGGCCCCCAGCATCCCGTTGGGGGAGTATTGCCTGTTTCAATTCTAAAGATAAAAAGTGAAACGACAATGGGTTTCTCTCTCTCTCTCTCTCTCTCTCTCTCTCTCTCTCTCTCTAATATTTTATTATCTTAAGTCTTTTTTTTGTCTTTTTTTTGTTGTTAACTTACTTTTTTCTTATAAAATAACTTTTTTGTTGTTGTTTGTTTTTATCCCCCACAAAATACTAAGCAATTTGGCACCCTCCTTCATGTATGGGCCAATGGCCTTTTTGTGAATAAATCTTTTGAGGTTCCGAGTTTCTCTCTCTCTCTCTCTGTCTCTCTCTCTCTCTGTCTCTCTCTCTCTCACACACACACACTGACATATCAACAGTCACACATTCACACACACACACACACACACACACACACACACACACACACACACACACACCGGATGAGACTATAAACCGAGGCCCTATGTGCGAACGCACGCAGAACATCTTGCGCAACACGTTAAATCCTGTTCCGCTTTTCGCAAGAGTAGGCCATCATGTGCTGGTGGGAACAGATGACATTTACAAAACTGCAAACACATGGGGACTGGATGTAAAAAAGCACAAGAGTGCTTATCCCATTATCCTCGATATAAAAGAATGATAATAATTAAAAAAAAGAATAAAAACACACACACACACACACACACACACACACAAACCCATCCCTCTGATAACACCCATGCCTCTCCCCCCACCCTCTCCTTCTCTCCCAGCAGACTGACCGTTAAAAGCCCCAGGCCCCACAGGTCCGTTCCCATCCAGCACCAGCTGTCCTAAGGGGCCCATCATGATCTGCAGCGATTTGCCTGAAGACCTCGACACTAGCTGGATCACGTTGCCCGTCTGGAATAAATTCTGCATGCGTGCGTACACACACACACACACACATACACACAGACGACACACACATACACACACCACACACATACACATACAGAAACACACACACAGACATACACATCACACACACACACACACACCACACATACACCACACAGAGACATCCACATCACACACCACACACCACACAACACACACTTAAAGTTATACTGAGAAATCAAAGATGCAGATATATGTCAGTGGTTGGAGCATCCAACTTGTGATTTGGAATAACCTTGAAGTTGACCTGGGAGATCGTGAAAAATTCCCACCCTAAATTTACCAGACATGGCCAAGAGTTAACCCTCTTAGTCCTGAACTGGGATTTGCTGGGACTGAATAACTGCCCCCCTGAATCCCGAACCGGGATTTGCCAGGATTTACACACAGTAGATTTCCATCACACTGTGACCATCACTAATTGCTACCACATGTCAAAGCTCTATCAGGCCAGAGGTAGAAACCCTGTAGAGTGTCTGGAAGTAATTATAGCTGCTGGTATGTATTTAGAAGGAGGAAAAGGCAAGTGAGCATGTGTGCCTGACCTGATTTCGTGATGGAATGCGAAATCTAGGGACAGTTTGTTTTCGGAGAATGTGAATGCAAGAGGGTTTAAACCACAACCTCATGGACACATCTGAGTGCAGTCAAATGGTCTTGACCACACAACTATAGCGTCTGTCAAAATCATTATAATTTCAAGATATTTTATGACGATAATAGATGACTTCATTTCAAAATGATCACCAACAGTCATCAGAGCAATATAAAATTATTACAGCAGAATGAAAATACCACCTGAGAGGAATATCAAATTACAATACACATCAATAGTCCAATGAAAATACAACCCGAGAGGAATATCAATTATAACACACACCAATAGCGTAATGTGTATTATTGTGTGCAACACATAAAACATGTGCGGGTGATTTCTCGCGAGATCACTCTGTATTTCTCTTGTGTATCAGCCACAAAGACCTCTACCTAAGGTCAACACATCATCTTAATCAATCCTGTGGATGGTAGGATTCTGCATCAAATGTCCCCTCGCCCCCTCCCTTACAAAAACCACAAAAAAAAGAAATAAAACAAACACTCACTATCGAGTAGATTTCAACCACTGATGGTAATCCAGGCAAGCTACCAAAGCTTTATTTCTCTGTGTGTTCCTCGTAAAGCTCCAAGGTTCACCAACGGTTAGATTTTGCGTATGTGACCGTTTACCATTCTGGATTCTGACCAAGGAGGATGTCTAAACATGTCATAGATGTTCATCGCATTTTTATTCCTTAAACAAGCCATGCCCTCATCTTCCAAAAGGCAGAAGGAGGTTTAACAAAGTTACATACAAGATTTTCTGCCTGTATTCCCACACACAGAACCTTGCATTACAGTCTTATCCTACATGCTTTCCAGAGGGGTACTGATGTTAACGTCCTGGGTAAATAACCCGAGCCCTTCAAACAGGCGTCTCAGCAGTGGCTCGAACCCAGGTCTCCAAGTCATGAGCTGAGTGCTCTAACCACTACGCTATCTCACTCCTTTTCCCCCCCCCCCCCCCCCCCCTATTTCACTCCTGCTACTTAAAATAAAACTGCTTCACTGCATGCAAGCACATGCCAGGATTTGAGACCCTCCCTCCCCCCCCCCCCCCCAAAAAAAAAAGATTTACAGCACAAGCCTAGACAGCCAAGACACAGCGGGGACTGGATGTTAAAAAAATAAAATTAAAAAAAAAAGGCACATAAGCGCTTACTCCATTATCCTGTATATAAAATAAAAAAAAGAAAGAAATTTTTTTTAAAAGTGTTTGTGATGAAATAAGCAGAGGAGTGACTCACTCACCAGAAGTGCATTGGTGGCTGAGGTGTCCACAGCCTCGTTGATCTTCTTGCCCATGTAGTCAATCTCCTTTCCAATCTGGTTGCCCACTTTGTTCACTTCTTTCATCATGGACCCAAAGAATCCACTCTTTAATTAAACAACAAAGAGAAAAAAAACAACACATGTAAACATAGAAGCGTGAACACCAGTGTACACACACATGCAAGCACGCATGCACGCACACACACGCACGCACTCACGCACGCACACACACAATGTACCATCTGGAAATTGAAATATGACGTTGAAATTTCACACACATACACACACGACACATATAAACACACACACACATATAACACACACACACACACACACACACACACACACACACACACACACACACACACACACACACACACACACACTACCTTATATTCCATTAGCTTTGAAATAAAAGAATAATAGAAAAAAATACACACACACAAAAGCATAAATGTAATACTGTATGCATCACAGACACACACACACATGAACTGTATACTGTTTAACTGCTTTAAGCACTTAGAAAACATTTTTGTATGCATGCATGCACCCCATCCCACAAAACCATCAACACACACACACGCACCACAGCAACACCACACACACACAACACAACACACACACACACACACACACACACACAACACACACACACCAACACCAAACCACACACTTCATATAGATCAATTCACTCATACCAAAACTGCTGAGTTCCTATTTTGGGTCAGCACTTACTGCTGGTTTCTGATGCACAACAGTTGTAGTTGAACCACCTTGCACAACCACAGTGGTGTTAGACTGAAACAAAAGGGAAAAAAATTAACATCTTTATAGATATTGACCTATCCATTGATGAAGGATGCTAAGAAACATTAAAACCCCCCCCCCCCCCCCCCCCCCCCCCCCCCGACAAATACAAAAACAAAATAACCCCAATCTACTAACCCCCCCCCCCCCCTCGACAAATACAAAAACAAAAATCTACTCTCCTTTTTTTGCTTTGTTTGTTTTTGTTTGCATTTAAATTTAACACTAAAAGTAAAAATTATATACACATCCAAGCCCTGAGCTGATTCCTGGTGAGTACTTCATATCTATTCAGTTTCTAAATCTAAAACTGAAACTAGTGAAATGAATATTTGAAATGAGGGAGTAACACAGATTAGATACTATATTATAGCATAATTATATTTGAACATCAGGATGTTCATAACAAACATTACCATGTTCAGTATCAGAAAGTGAAAAACTGATAATAATTTAAAAAAAATAAAAAAAAATAAAAAGCTTTGTTTACATGTTTACCAATTTAACACTTCATATTTCATAGATTTTGCCAGAATCACAAACAACAAAAGACAAAGGGCTGATAGACTAATGCATCAAGATATCGTATTTTATCACATCCCAAATTACTTTGCTTCCATTCAAGTTTCAACACTACATTTAATCCAAAAGTCCCCCCCCCCTCCCCGGCTCAAAAGCGTAATTTATAGCAGTATACAAAATGATACATCTTGACTTATCTGTGACCAGTTTAACTTTGTTCATTACTATATAAGTAATAAATAATATAGATCTCTGAAGAAAAGAAACAGTAGAGAAAAAACAACAACAAACATAAATTAGGATAGTATTAAATATAGTTTTATAACAGTAGTTAGTGAACTACTGTGGTGTATGTACTGCATGAGCAAGAAACATGGTGTAAAATAGATAGATCTTGTTTTCTTTTACTGCTGGGTTTGCCTGATAGGGGGGTGGAGGTTCGGAGTAGCCAGAGGGGCCAGGTGGCATCTTTCCCGCCATCGTTGAATATAAAGTCGATTTCTGAAACACAAAAATCCAGTATTAATTTATCATATTTATGTCACTGTGGTCAATTATGTTCAACGACCATCACAGTACAAATATATATAATAAATATATATATATAAATTCAGTTTCACTGGGTGGGCTTTGTTTCATTTTTTGTTTAGTTTGGTCAACTACAGTTTTCCTTGTTGATGTCATCTGCTTTGTTTCAGTTCTTGCAAATTGCATTTTTTTGTGTGGCGACACGCTTTCACAAGAGAAAGAAGCCCTAATTACATGCTGAAAAATCTGTAGTGTTTGACAGAAATATTCAATTCAAATCAAAGTTTATTTTATTTAATTCCACTTTTGTTAAACTTGTTCTTCTGGGCAGGCTTTTCTACACAAGGAATAATGTACTGTCCCCTAAACCTTCATCAGTGTGCATTTTTGCAAGTTGGGAATATGTGTGCTATTGTTTTCATGGGCATCAATGGCCTACTTTGAAATATTACTCATTATCAGGAAAATCTATTAACTTATTAATTTTAAATCTTTTATTTTGAGGACAATGGAATAAGCGTTCATGTGCTTCATTTTTTTACACACAGTCCCCTATGTACATACTTTTGTGAATTTTGTCATCCGTTCACACCAGCACACAATGACCTGACAGCAGAATAGGTTTTTCAACATGTGCGCAGGATGTTCCATGTGCGCTTGCATGTGGGACCTTAGTTTTAAATACATATAACATAGTCTCATCCAAAGGACTTTTGGGGGAAATGGAGTCAGCACTGATGTTAAACTCCAGAGGAAAAATCCTCTTCAACAAGATTCAAACCCAGGTCAGCAGATCATTAGTGCATCACTCTAACTACCATGCTATCCGGTATTCCATCCCAAAAAGCAGACCACGTATGAGTTTTTATTACACAACAGATACAACTACAGAACTATTGTACTACTAAACACACACTTTGCACATGGGTCCCTGATTTGTTGTCTCATCTAAAGGACTTCTGCCAATGGAGCCAGTCTAACCAATGTTCTCTCTTTAGGCTAGAAGTTAAAATTGAAAAGCCTCTTAATCAGAAATTATCTCTGCTGGGATGTAGACTACAATGATAATACAATCATAACAACAAC
Source organism: Stramonita haemastoma (assembly GCA_030674155.1). NCBI lineage: Eukaryota > Metazoa > Mollusca > Gastropoda > Neogastropoda > Muricidae > Stramonita > Stramonita haemastoma. The sequence goes on along the minus strand of CM060339.1, from coordinate 11,113,749 downwards.
ATGACTCAGCAGAGACCTTACCAGTTCTTTCTGGTTACTTCACAGTGAAGCACAGTATCCAGAGTCCTAAGTTCATAACTTTAGATCACTTTTGCTTGCCTGTTTGTTGGTTTTCTTTTGTTGGTTTGACTGTCAGTTTTCTCTCTTTTTGGGGGTGGGTGGGGAGAGGGCAGTGAGTGCCGCCAAATCGGTTGATTATAAATTAAATTTTGTTTTGTACTCTTATTAATTTTTGTTTTGTATTTTGTTTGTGTGTTGGCTGAACGAAGGAGTAAGATTTATTTACTGATTTAGATTGTAAAACAAGATCATAGAGCCTGTAGGGCATCGTAGTTGCAAGCCTTTCTTTACATAGTTCACGTCACAATGTCAGAACACAAATTGTTTGAATAGTTTCCTTGTTCTGCCAACTGACACTGACAGTGACACGAACTGACTAAGCTCAAGATTCTTAGCGAAGTATAGTCTAGAGGCTAGTAAGGCTACTAAGCAAAGCTCAATTCGTCAGTTAAAGCATCAAGAAAAAGTCCATAGTAATTCAGCCCTAAAAAGTATAAGGCTGAGATATAAACTAGAGAAAATGGCACAAGAGTATCACATCACGTACCTGTCTGAAGTCTGCTGTTGTCAAGTCCAAGTTATGTGATCAGCAGACCTAATTATTGTTATTGCGGAAACGAGTCTTGCGAAAGAAACGTATGACGTTGAGTCACCAGGTAAATTTAACACTTGCCATTCAGGGATTTTCTAATTGGGAATAAGCTCGGTGAACCCATACACAAACATTAGTAGGCTAGTAGGCACCCATCAGTCTCGGAAGACTGGAGTTGCGCTCTAGTCTTTAGAGCGCAAAGATGGGTAAGTTAGTATGGAGGGCAAACTGTTACCCATGCAGCAGAACCCCCCTCCCTCCCCCTCTCCACGCCCCTGGAATGATCCATTGGAAGGCAATGACCATACAAATGGTTCCGGTGCCGTCGCAAGAGCCACCAGAATGTTGCCATAATATAGCCCCGAGCCGCCCTGGCACTCCAACTCCCCGATTTTTCCACGGAGATGGTGTCTAAACACGACACCTGTGTGCATGCTGTTTTTTTGTGTGTTTTGTTTCTTTTGTTTATAATAATGTTGTCATCCGCTCCTACCGGCATACGATGGCCTGCTCTTTCGAAAGGCGGAACGGGGTTTTAACGTGTACGCAAGATGTTCTGCGTGCGTTCGCACACGGGCCTCGGTTTCTAGTCTCATCCGAATGACTTTGACATTTAGTTCGAGTCTTTTCGTCAACTGGGAAGAAAGGGCGAGGCTGGGTACGAACCCAGAACCTCACGGTTTGTACTTGTTGGCAGGCGAACGTTTTAACCATCCTGCCACCTTCCTTCCTACATACAAACAAGAATGCAAGCATACGCAGAAGACAGACAGACAGACAGAGAGACGGGCACAGGGGATTCAAGAGCATCTCCCCCCCCCCCCCTGGAATTAATCAGTGCCGACTCCACTCCCCCCAAAAGTCCATGGTATGATGCACCACAGCAAACTGGAGGGTCTCCGCCACACACACAATCACAAAAAACTGCAGCATAAACATCAGCGAACGCACATACGCGCGCATACGTAGCTACACATCCCGAAAGCATTAGCTAAGAAACATGCTACAGGTAGACATAATCACCCCCGGAACACACATCAAATCAATAATAATAGTATACAATATGATGCACCACAGCATTGCCACATTCACACAAACAAACAACGTACTACTAACGCATAACACCCTCCCCCCTCCGCCTTCAATAAGCTAAAGGCGATTTCGAAAGAATTATATGATGCAAGCCCGTTTTTGAGCCCTGCCACCCGCAATTTTGCACAGTTACAGAGCCCACGACACCGAGACGTGCTCTACAGCTATGCATACAAACTTTACAACAATTTCCGATGTGTGTGGCGCTCAACTTGTGGCGATACGGCAGTCACGAAGATGCCAAACCCGCTTCCAGAGCCAAGTTTGTCGGAAAGAAACAGGGTACGTGAGACAATAATGACCCCACAACACACATGAAAAAAGAATATCATACAATATGATGCACACAGCAAAGTGTAGGGTCTCTGCCACATGCACAAACACAAAAAACCGATGCATAACACCAGCGAACGCAGCACGCGCATACAACACCACCACAAGCCAAAGCGTACGTTAGACATATATCCCGAACACTCAAAACAATGCCGCACAATGTAGGCCCGCCACGACAAACACAAAACCATGCATAAACTCCAGAACGCACGCACCGCATACTGCACATCCCCATGCGTAAGCTGAAGAAACATGGTACAGTGTAGACATAAATCACCCCCGAACACACATCAAATAATACTGTATCATACAATATGATGCACCACAGCAAATGTAGGGTCTCCGCCACAACACAAACACAAAAAACTGCATGCATAAACACCAGCGAACCCCACGCACGCGCGCATACGTACACATCCCCATGCATAAGCTGAAGAAAACAGGTACAGTGTAGACATAAATCATCCCCGAACACACACTCAAATAATAATTATATACAATATGATGCACCACAGCAATTAGGCCCACATCACACAAACACAAAAACACACTAACCCGAAACACACCGCGCCACACACATCCCCTCATGCAAAGGCGCAGAAATATAATGTGCAAGCACCGTATAGCCTCACCAATTTTGAAAGTTAAGAGCCAGACACACAGCTGCCTACCATGCATACAAACTTTACAACCATACCAGTTGCGCTCACTCGGCGATACGCAGCTATCGAGATGACCCCCATCCATAAGTCCCAGTTTCTACCATGATACATTACAACAATGTGGTGACCATCCACAACCAGCCCCAAATCAACTGAACCCAATGTGACAAGACACTTACATGAGGAAAAACGACCCACAAACCATCAATGATAATACATACAATATCATGCACCAGGCAATCTGGGGTCCCCTACACGCCAAAACAAAAAACCGCACACACAAACACCAGCAACGCGCGCACGCGCGCATGCATACCCACCTCCCATGCATAAGCTAAGAAGCACTTGGGCAAAGATCGACCAAACGCCGTTTTCGACCTTGCCCCCGCACTTTTCCGCAGTTACGGAGCCAAGGTACCAAGACCGTATTCTACTCTATGCAGACAATCTTTACAAGCATTTTCCATGTGTGTGGCACTGGAATTGTGGCGACACCACAGCCCCGAAGATGGCAATCCCGCTTGTACAGAGCCAAGTTTGGGGCCTAGAAACATGGTACAGTGTAGGCAAAAACCACCCCTACAACACCCATCCAATGATAATATCATACAATATCATGCACCAGGGCAATCTGGAGGGTCCCCTCCACACGCCCAAACACAAAAAACCGCACACACAAACACCAGCCAACGCGCGCACGCGCGCATGCATACCCACCCTCCCATGCATAAGCTAAAGAAGCACTTGGGCAAAGATGCGACCAAACGCCGTTTTCCGACCCTTGCCCCCCGCACTTTTCCGCAGTTACGGAGCCCAGGGTACCAAGACCGTATTCTACTCTATGCAGGGGGGGGGACACCACAGCCCCGAAGATGGCAACCCCGCTTGTACAGAGCCAAGTTTGGGGCCTAGAAACATGGTACAGTGTAGGCAAAAACCACCCCTACAACACCCATCCAATGATAATATCATACAATATCATGCACCAGGGCAATCTGGAGGTCCCCTCCACACGCCCAAACACAAAAAACCGCACACACAAACACCACCAACGCGCGCACGCGCGCATGCATACCCACCCTCCCATGCATAAGCTAAGAAGCACTTGGGCAAAGATGCGACCAAACGCCGTTTTCCGACCCTTGCCCCCCGCACTTTTCCGCAGTTACGGAGCCCAGGGTACCAAGACCGTATTCTACTCTATGCAGACAATCTTTACAAGCATTTTCCATGTGTGTGGCACTGGAATTGTGCGACACCACAGCCCGAAGATGGCAATCCCGCTTGTACAGAGCCAAGTTTGGGCCTAGAAACATGGTACAGTGTAGGCAAAAACCACCCTACAACACCCATCCAATGATAATATCATACATATCATGCACCAGGGCAATCTGGAGGGTCCCCTCCACACGCCCAAACACAAAAAACCGCACACACAAACACCAGCCAACGCGCGCACGCGCGCATGCATACCCACCTCCATGCATAAGCTAAAGAAGCACTTGGGCAAAGATGCGACCAAACGCCGTTTTCCGACCCTTGCCCCCCGCACTTTTCCGCAGTTACGGAGCCCAGGGTACCAAGACCGTATTCTACTCTATGCAGACAATCTTTACAAGCATTTTCCATGTGTGTGGCACTGGAATTGTGCGACACCACAGCCCCGAAGATGGCAACCCGCTTGTACAGAGCCAAGTTTGGGCCTAGAAACATGGTACAGTGTAGGCAAAAACCACCCCTACAACACCCATCCAATGATAATATCATACAATATCATGCACCAGGGCAATCTGGAGGGTCCCCTCCACACGCCCAAACACAAAAAACCGCACACACAAACACCAGCCAACGCGCGCACGCGCGCATGCATACCCACCCTCCCATGCATAAGCTAAAGAAGCACTTGGGCAAAGATGCGACCAAACGCCGTTTTCCGACCCTTGCCCCCCGCACTTTTCCGCAGTTACGGAGCCCAGGGTACCAAGACCGTATTCTACTCTATGCAGACAATCTTTACAAGCATTTTCCATGTGTGTGGCACTGGAATTGTGGCGACACCACAGCCCGAAGATGGCAACCCCGCTTGTACAGAGCCAAGTTTGGGGCCTAGAAACATGGTACAGTGTAGGCAAAAACCACCCTACAACACCCATCCAATGATAATATCATACAATTCATGCACCAGGGCAATCTGGAGGGTCCCCTCCACACGCCCAAACACAAAAAACCGCACACACAAACACCAGCCAACGCGCGCACGCGCGCATGCATACCCACCCTCCCATGCATAAGCTAAAGAAGCACTTGGGCAAAGATGCGACCAAACGCCGTTTTCCGACCTTGCCCCCCGCACTTTTCCGCAGTTACGGAGCCCAGGGTACCAAGACCGTATTCTACTCTATGCAGACAATCTTTACAAGCATTTTCCATGTGTGTGGCACTGGAATTGTGGCGACACCACAGCCCCGAAGATGGCAACCCGCTTGTACAGAGCCAAGTTTGGGGCCTAGAAACATGGTACAGTGTAGGCAAAAACCACCCCTACAACACCCATCCAATGATAATATCATACAATATCATGCACCAGGGCAATCTGGAGGTCCCCTCCACACGCCCAAACACAAAAAACCGCACACACAAACACCAGCCAACGCGCGCACGCGCGCATGCATACCCACCCTCCCATGCATAAGCTAAAGAAGCACTTGGGCAAAGATGCGACCAAACGCCGTTTTCCGACCCTTGCCCCCCGCACTTTTCCGCAGTTACGGAGCCCAGGGTACCAAGACCGTATTCTACTCTATGCAGACAATCTTTACAAGCATTTTCCATGTGTGTGGCACTGGAATTGTGGCGACACCACAGCCCCGAAGATGGCAACCCCGCTTGTACAGAGCCAAGTTTGGGGCCTAGAAACATGGTACAGTGTAGGCAAAAACCACCCCTACAACACCCATCCAATGATAATATCATACAATATCATGCACCAGGGCAATCTGGAGGGTCCCCTCCACACGCCCAAACACAAAAAACCGCACACACAAACACCAGCCAACGCGCGCACGCGCGCATGCATACCCACCCTCCCATGCATAAGCTAAAGAAGCACTTGGGCAAAGATGCGACCAAACGCCGTTTTCCGACCCTTGCCCCCCGCACTTTTCCGCAGTTACGGAGCCCAGGGTACCAAGACCGTATTCTACTCTATGCAGACAATCTTTACAAGCATTTTCCATGTGTGTGGCACTGGAATTGTGGCGACACCACAGCCCCGAAGATGGCAATCCCGCTTGTACAGAGCCAAGTTTGGGGCCTAGAAACATGGTACAGTGTAGGCAAAAACCACCCCTACAACACCCATCCAATGATAATATCATACAATATCATGCACCAGGGCAATCTGGAGGGTCCCCTCCACACGCCCAAACACAAAAAACCGCACACACAAACACCAGCCAACGCGCGCACGCGCGCATGCATACCCACCCTCCCATGCATAAGCTAAAGAAGCACTTGGGCAAAGATGCGACCAAACGCCGTTTTCCGACCCTTGCCCCCCGCACTTTTCCGCAGTTACGGAGCCCAGGGTACCAAGACCGTATTCTACTCTATGCAGACAATCTTTACAACATTTTCATGTGTGTGGCACTGAATTGTGGCGACACCACAGCCCCGAAGATGGCAACCCGCTTGTACAGAGCCAAGTTGGGGCCTAGAAACATGGTACAGTGTAGGCAAAAACCACCCCTACAACACCCATCCAATGATAATATCATACAATATCATGCACCAGGCAATCTGGAGGTCCCCTCCACACGCCCAAACACAAAAAACCGCACACCAAACACCAGCCAACGCGCGCACGCGCGCATGCATACCCACCTCCCATGCATAAGCTAAAGAAGCACTTGGGCAAAGATCGACCAAACGCCGTTTTCCGACCCTTGCCCCCCGCACTTTTCCGCAGTTACGGAGCCCAGGGTACCAAGACCGTATTCTACTCTATGCAGACAATCTTTACAAGCATTTTCCATGTGTGTGGCACTGGAATTGTGGCGACACCACAGCCCCGAAGATGGCAACCCCGCTGTACAGAGCCAAGTTGGGCCTAGAAACATGGTACAGTGTAGGCAAAAACCACCCCTACAACACCCATCCAATGATAATATCATACAATATCATGCACCAGGGCAATCTGGAGGTCCCTCCACACGCCCAAACACAAAAAACCGCACACACAAACACCAGCCAACGCGCGCACGCGCGCATGCATACCCACCCTCCCATGCATAAGCTAAAGAAGCACTTGGGCAAAGATGCGACCAAACGCCGTTTTCCGACCCTTGCCCCGCACTTTCCGCAGTTACGGAGCCCAGGGTACAAGACCGTATTCTACTCTATGCAGACAATCTTTACAAGCATTTTCCATGTGTGTGGCACTGGAATTGTGGCGACACCACAGCCCCGAAGATGGCAACCCGCTTGTACAGAGCCAAGTTGGGGCCTAGAAACATGGTACAGTGTAGGCAAAAACCACCCCTACAACACCATCCAATGATAATATCATACAATATCATGCACCAGGCAATCTGGAGGGTCCCCTCACACGCCCAAACACAAAAAACCGCCACACAACAACACCAGCCAACGCGCGCACGCGCGCATGCATACCCACCCTCCCATGCATAAGCTAAAGAAGCACTTGGGCAAAGATGCGACCAAACGCCGTTTTCCGACCCTTGCCCCCCGCACTTTTCCGCAGTTACGGAGCCCAGGGTACCAAGACCGTATTCTACTCTATGCAGACAATCTTTACAAGCATTTTCCATGTGTGTGGCACTGGAATTGTGGCGACACCACAGCCCCGAAGATGGCAACCCCGCTTGTACAGAGCCAAGTTTGGGGCCTAGAAACATGGTACAGTGTAGGCAAAAACCACCCCTACAACACCCATCCAATGATAATATCATACAATATCATGCACCAGGGCAATCTGGAGGGTCCCCTCCACACGCCCAAACACAAAAAACCGCACACACAAACACCAGCCAACGCGCGCACGCGCGCATGCATACCACCCCCCATGCATAAGCTAAAGAAGCACTTGGGCAAAGATGCGACCAAACGCCGTTTTCCGACCCTTGCCCCCGCACTTTTCCGCAGTTACGGAGCCCAGGGTACCAAGACCGTATTCTACTCTATGCAGACAATCTTTACAAGCATTTTCCATGTGTGTGGCACTGGAATTGTGGCGACACCACAGCCCGCAAGATGGCAACCCCGCTTGTACAGAGCCAAGTTTGGGCTAGAAACATGGTACAGTGTAGGCAAAAACCACCCCTACAACACCCATCCAATGATAATATCATACAATATCATGCACCAGGGCAATCTGGAGGGTCCCCTCCACACGCCCAAACACAAAAAACCGCACACACACAAACACCAGCCAACGCGCGCACGCGCGCATGCATACCCACCCTCCATGCATAAGCTAAAGAAGCACTTGGGCAAAGATGCGACCAAACGCCGTTTTCCGACCCTTGCCCCCCGCACTTTTCCGCAGTTACGGAGCCCAGGGTACCAAGACCGTATTCTACTCTATGCAGACAATCTTTACAAGCATTTTCCATGTGTGTGGCACTGGAATTGTGGCGACACCACAGCCCCGAAGATGGCAACCCCGCTTGTACAGAGCCAAGTTTGGGGCCTAGAAACATGGTACAGTGTAGGCAAAAACCACCCCTACAACACCCATCCAATGATAATATCATACAATATCATGCACCAGGGCAATCTGGAGGTCCCCTCCACACGCCCAAAACACAAAAACCGCACACACAAACACCAGCAACGCGCGCACGCGCGCATGCATACCCACCCTCCCATGCATAAGCTAAAGAAGCACTTGGGCAAAGATGCGACCAAACGCCGTTTTCCGACCCTTGCCCCCCGCCTTTTCCGCAGTTACGGAGCCCAGGGTACCAAGACCGTATTCTACTCTATGCAGACAATCTTTACAAGCATTTTCCATGTGTGGCACTGGAATTGTGGCGACACCACAGCCCCGAAGATGGCAACCCCGCTTGTACAGAGCCAAGTTTGGGGCCTAGAAACATGGTACAGTGTAGGCAAAAACCACCCCTACAACACCCATCCATGATAATATCATACAATATCATGCACCAGGGCAATCTGGAGGGTCCCCTCCACACGCCCAAACACAAAAAACCGCACACACAAACACCAGCCAACGCGCGCACGCGCGCATGCATACCCACCCTCCCATGCATAAGCTAAAGAAGCACTTGGGCAAAGATGCGACCAAACGCCGTTTTCCGACCCTTGCCCCCCGCACTTTTCCGCAGTTACGGAGCCCAGGGTACCAAGACCGTATTCTACTCTATGCAGACAATCTTTACAAGCATTTTCCATGTGTGTGGCACTGGAATTGTGGCGACACCACAGCCCCGAAGATGGCAACCCCGCTTGTACAGAGCCAAGTTGGGGCCTAGAAACATGGTACAGTGTAGGCAAAAACCACCCCTACAACACCCATCCAATGATAATATCATACAATATCATGCACCAGGGCAATCTGGAGGTCCCCTCCACACGCCCAAACACAAAAAACCGCACACACAAACACCAGCCAACGCGCGCACGCGCGCATGCATACCCACCCTCCCATGCATAAGCTAAAGAAGCACTTGGGCAAAGATGCGACCAAACGCCGTTTTCCGACCCTTGCCCCCCGCACTTTTCCGCAGTTACGGAGCCAGGGTACAAGACCGTATTCTACTCTATGCAGACAATCTTACAAGCATTTTCCATGTGTGTGGCACTGGAATTGTGGCGACACCACAGCCCCAAGATGGCAACCCCGCTTGTACAGAGCCAAGTTTGGGGCCTAGAAACATGTACAGTGTAGGCAAAAACCACCCCTACAACACCATCCAATGATAATATCATACAATATCATGCACCAGGCAATCTGGAGGGTCCCCTCCACACGCCCAAACACAAAAACCGCACACACAAACACCAGCCAACGCGCGCACGCGCGCATGCATACCCACCCTCCCATGCATAAGCTAAAGAAGCACTTGGGCAAAGATGCGACCAAACGCCGTTTCCGACCCTTGCCCCCCGCACTTTTCCGCAGTTACGGAGCCCAGGGTACCAAGACCGTATTCTACTCTATGCAGACAATCTTTACAAGCATTTTCCATGTGTGTGGCACTGGAATTGTGGCGACACCACAGCCCCGAAGATGGCAACCCCGCTTGTACAGAGCCAAGTTTGGGGCCTAGAAACATGGTACAGTGTAGCAAAAACCACCCCTACAACACCCATCCAATGATAATATCATACAATATCATGCACCAGGGCAATCTGGAGGGTCCCCTCCACACGCCCAAACACAAAAAACCGCACACACAAACACCAGCCAACGCGCGCACGCGCGCATGCATACCCACCCTCCCATGCATAAGCTAAAGAAGCACTTGGGCAAAGATGCGACCAAACGCCGTTTTCCGACCCTTGCCCCCCGCACTTTTCCGCAGTTACGGAGCCCAGGGTACCAAGACCGTATTCTACTCTATGCAGACAATCTTTACAACATTTTCCATGTGTGTGGCACTGGAATTGTGGCGACACCACAGCCCCCAAGATGGCAACCCCGCTTGTACAGAGCCAAGTTTGGGGCCTAGAAACATGGTACAGTGTAGGCAAAAACCACCCCTACAACACCCATCCAATGATAATATCATACAATATCATGCACCAGGCAATCTGGAGGGTCCCCTCCACACGCCCAAACACAAAAAACCGCACCCACAAACACCAGCGAACGCGCGCACGCGCGCATGCATACCCACCCTCCCATGCATAAGCTAAAGAAGCACTTGGGAAAAGATGCGACCAAACGCCGTTTTCCGACCCTTGCCCCCCGCACTTTTCCGCAGTTACGGAGCCCGGGTACCAAGACCGTATTCTACTCTATGCAGACAATCTTTACAACATTTCCAGTGTGTGTGCACTGGAATTGTGGCGACACCACAGCCCCAAGATGGCAACCCCGCTTGTACAGAGCCAAGTTTGGGGCCTAGAAACATGGTACAGTGTAGGCAAAAACCACCCCTACAACACCCATCCAATGATAATATCATACAATATCATGCACCAGGGCAATCTGGAGGGTCCCCTCCACACGCCCAAACACAAAAAAACCGCACACACAAACACCAGCGAACGCGCGCACGCGCGCATGCATACCCACCCTCCCATGCATAAGCTAAAGAAGCACTTGGGAAAGATGCACCAAACGCCGTTTTCCGACCCTTGCCCCCCGCACTTTTCCGCAGTTACGGAGCCCCGGGTACCAAGACCGTATTCTACTCTATGCAGACAATCTTTACAACATTTTCGAGGTGTGTGGCACTGGAATTGTGGCGACACCACAGCCCCGAAGATGGCAACCCCGCTTGTACAGAGCCAAGTTTGGGGCCTAGAAACATGGTACAGTGTAGGCAAAAACCACCCCTACAACACCCATCCAATGATAATATCAATACAATATCATGCACCAGGGCAATCTGGAGGTCCCCTCCACACGCCCAAACACAAAAAAACCGCACACACAAACACCAGCGAACGCGCGCACGCGCGCATGCATACCCACCCTCCCATGCATAAGCTAAAGAAGCACTTGGGAAAAGATGCCACCAAACGCCGTTTTCCGACCCTTGCCCCCCGCACTTTTCCGCAGTTACGGAGCCCCGGGTACCAAGACCGTATTCTACTCTAAGCAGACAAGCTTTACAACCATTCTCGAGGGTAGTGTAGGCAGCTAGAATCTCGTGGGCACAGCACTTATGACCACCAGCCCGCCAAGATGAGCAACCAACCCGCTTGTACAGACCAAGTATCGGGCCTAGAAACATGGTACAGTACGTAGTGACCCAAAGAACCCTACCCCTGCAACACGCCATCCAATGAATAAATACACTACAATCATCAGACAGTCATTAACGGCAGGGTCAATTGCTGGAGGGTCTGGTGGCCTCCACACGGCATCCAAAAACACACAAAAACTACTCGCATCACATACCTCTATTACTGACCCGAACCACGAACCATTCTGGTCCTCCCGCGCACAGGTTACGCAGAAACCAATTTGCAACTCGAAAAACGTCGTGCGCGAGCATAAGTCGCGCAAGTGGCATAAATCCCCACGTATACTGCTGTAGCCTGACGAAATGCTCATAGATATCGAGCAGCTTCAAAAGAAGCACTTGGTAAAAGATGCGTCTCAGCGTCACTCAATCCGCCGTGTCTTATCCCGATCCCATTCCGCTCTTGAAAACCCCGCTAACTAATCGTTTCGCAGTTACGGAGCGGCTTCCAGGTACGCGCAAGCCATTCCGAAATATCGTTGCTACTGACTGCCGTGAGTGACTTCAGGACCATCTTAAACATACTCGGAGACCTTCAGTGCAAGTTGTAGTGATAGGGGCTGCAGAATGACGTAATCTAGTGGAATCAAGACACTCGACCAGCAACCTTCCAATTATGGCTTAACGTACGCTCCGACTTGTAAAAGTTAGCCCAAGTTGGCGGGCGCTAGTGGAACATGGTGTACAACGTTGCTAGGTCAAAAACCACCACAGTCTATGCATACACCACACTCCAATGATAATTAATGCATCAAGCAATGTATCAATGCACCAGGCACTTGGAAGGGGTACCCCGTCGATCACGACACGCCGCATGAAAACACAAGAAAACCCGGCAGCACATGTGGTACAAACAGCCAGCAGTTATACACGCAGCGCAGACGCGCGCATAGCATATACCCGAGGGCGGAACGCCATCGTACGCATGCAATGAAGCAACACAGTAAGCCCTTGGGACGATCAGGGGTATGATCCCAATCATCAAACTCCGTATTTCCGACCCTTGTCTTCCGCCAAGCACCTTTGTTCGCGCAGTTTAACCGGAGCCAAGTCCATCCTGTCGTACATCTACAACGTACCCCCAGTACATTCGTACTTCTATATGCAGACAATAGACTTACAATCCATTTCGAGGTAGTGTGGCACTGAACTTGGTGGTCGACACTCACAGTCCGCCCTAAGATGGCAAACCACCGCTTGTATACCAGAGCCAAGTTGTTTGCGCCTAACGAACACTAAACGAGTGTGAAACGAGGAGTGTGATATGCAAAAACCGACCGCCGCACTCACACAAGGAGCGGGAGGGGAACAGTTCCAACCACGGATATGATAATAGTATGCATGACTGACCCTCACTCAGAGAACAGCACTACGCAAAAGAATGGCAATCTGTCGTAGGTGTCACCTACCACGCTATCCACATTTCGCACCAATACAACGAAAACACGCCACTAGGTGCCACAGGCATGCTTCTGGTATCAACCGAACGCTATTGGCTAGTGTGAGATACGCAGACATAAGTAAACACAAGTCAGCATGCGAACTCCTGACAAGCGATAACGTAGACCCCAACGTGGAATAAATGGTATCGAACCTGTCTATCCCCGTGGTGGGGATACTAGCAGTATAAGCTAAAATGGCAACGCACTTTGGAAAACGATGCCCCCAACACTCCCAGTACGTTGTTGTATTTCATTATTCTTCTCCGACCCCTTGGGTGGTGCCCCGGTTATGTCCACTGGAGTGTTACCGACGAACGGACTACTTTACCGTGCAAGTCTAACCGAGAGAGCCTAGCCGCGGTCATACACGGTAACACAAAGGATCACTCGTATTTACTAGACTCTATAATGTCTTAAAGACAATCCTTGTTACAACGATCTATTTCGGAGGTAAGTGCTAGGCACCCTCGGAATTTGTGGCGGACCGACCACCACCTGCCCCTTACAAGATGGCAACCCCGCGTGTACCGAGCCAAGTTCTCTTGGCCTAGAACATGGTCTTACAAGGTGTAAAGTGCAAAACAATCCACACTCCTAGCAACACACCAATAGCTCACTTGTAGGGTGGATGAATGATCGATACAAATATGCAGTGGGGAGGGAAAGGCCAGGGCAAATCTGGTATGGTCACCGGTAAAAAAGGAAAAAAAAACAGGGATATTTTTTTTAATGATAATATATTATTATGGAGTTTAGAGAATGAGTTAAGGGGGGAGGATGGACTGTAAAATAAAGTAAATGGATGGTTAGTTGTGGTTATAGGGGGGGTTTTGGGGTGGAATATTTTGAGGGAAGGGGTGGAAATATAGAGAGGAGAAAAAAGATTAGGGGTGGAGATGTTAGGGGGGTGAAAGGGGTAATTGTAATGTATGTGGAAGTTTGAAGGAGATGGATGGTATTGAGGTTATGTAATGTGTGACTCGATTAGGGGTAGTGGCAATGAATTGTGTGACGACCACAACAGCTTACGCACCAACGTGGGCAAACCGAGCTTGTACAGAGACCAAGTTTTGGGGCCTGAAACTATGAGTACAGGATGTGTAGAGCCTGACAATAACCACAAATACACGCCAAGAAACACCTTATTGGCAAGAACATACGCACACGTCTCCCCACACGTGCCAATAGACAGCCAATGATAAATAACTCATACAATATCATGCTACGCGCCACACGGCACGTATCTCGAAGTGGTTCCCCTACTCTGCACCACGAGACCCGCACCTACTAACATAACTAATAATCCAACGAATAAATGGGTCAGCAGAGTCCACACCTACGAAACACCAGCGACACCCCGCGCGCCACCCGCGCGCAATATTTGCATACCGCAAAACGTCCCTATGCCTTCCGCACGATGGCAGTCTAAAGCTTAGTGCTAAACGAGAGGGTAAAGCTACTGTGGTGAAAGGATGCTCTAAACTCTATGAACACCGATTCCGTACGGCTATAACCTTAGCAATGACGCACCTTGCCTTCCCTGCACTTTCTCCCGCAGTACGTTTATACGAGGAGCCTAACACGGGTCACCAATCGACGCTTAGTGTGTTAGTCTAGCCTGAACGTTAAGGTGCACGATTGGCAATATCTTTTTACACGCACACTAAAGTCTATTCGCAAGTAGTCTGGCTACTGAGAAGCCTGTGTGTATGGCGACACTTTTATACCGCTACAGGCGCTGGCCCTATATGATTCTGAGTTCATAACTCCCCCTTCGTTAGCGAGCTAGCAAAGTTTGGGGTCCATATTCAGAAACATGTGCTGACCGTAGATACGGCGAAAAAAGATTACGCACTACCCCGATCTGCCGAGAACAGAACCCAGTGCATGGTACAGCTCCCAACTGAAATAAAAATACCATACAATATTCAGATATCTACCAGGCGAACAATTCGTCTCAGCGTAGTGTCCACCTCGGCTCGCACACGGATCAGTCCAAAGCACACGGGGGGGGGGGGGGGGCGGGGCAAAAAAAAAAACCGCACAACTCACTGATAGAAGGAGCAAAACAGCACAACATACTGGAACGTGTGCCCTGCTACTGTGTGGCACGCGCGACCACGAAACGTTCTCTAAAGTCGACTCATCGGCACACAGCACAACACACCGCTCGCCTCCCACAAGTAATGACCGCGCCGTGCGCATATCGCACTGCCTACATCAGCTCCAGCACCTCGCCAATGCATACTATATATCACAGGCACTCATCCCCCAGCTTGGAAGTTCGACAAGCATGTCCCTCACACCCCACAGCATGTCGCGTTTGTCTTACCGCCCCTTATGTGATCCCCTCCCAGTCTACCTTATATCCGCCAGCTACGGGACGCCAAAAATGCCGCGGTGCACTAATACCACGAACGTGTCAATATCATACTCTATGCAACAATCCTTACTAGGACAATACACGCTATGTCCGTAGGTGTGCTGGCACTAGGAATTGTTTCGGGCGAGCACACCAAGTGCCCCCAAAGGCAACGTGCGTCGTTATTCGCCAGTCTCACCATCATCACACCCTACCCACGCTTGTGTTACAGAGCCAAGTTTAGGGGGCCCTAGAACACATGGTACAAGTTAGTAAGCGCAAAACCACCCTGGCAAGCAAATAAACCACCTCCAAATGATAAATATCCTCACAAACTATCATCGCAGCTCCGGGCAATACCTCTGGGAGGGTCCCCCCACACGCCCCAAACATCAAAAAACACGTGCACACACTTCCACAAACACGCACAGCTGTGAACGCGCAAGCACCGCTGCGCATATTATGCATACTTCGCCCACACCTGCCCATCATGTCATAAGTCCTAAAGAAGCACCTGTTGAGTTACAAAAGTACATCCACCATAAACGCACAACGCCGTCCTTTTCCGACCCTTGCGTCACCCCGCACTCCTCCTATCCGACACGTTGTACGGAGTATGCATCCCCCGAGGTTACCCAGACCCGCGTAATCTACTCTATGCAGACAATCTTATACAACCATTTTCGTGAGGTGTGTGGCACTTGGAATTGTGGCGACACCCCACGCCCCCAAGATTGTGGTCAACTACCACCTCGCATGTTGACAGGAGCCAAGTTTTTGGGGCCCTTCGAAACATGGTACAACGTGTATGCAAAAACCACACCCTGCAACACCCATCCATTGATAACTATCATACAAAGATCTATGCACCAGGGCAAATCTAGGAGGGTAGCACTCCCACATTGTCGACTCCACACTCATACCCCAAAAAAAAACCGTTCCACTATCACAAACCACACGCAATACGGCGCGACCACCGTCGCGCATAACATACCCGGCCCTCCCATGCATAAGCTAAAGAACACATGGAGAAACAGATGCCACCCAAACGCCGTAGTTTATCCCGAACCCCATCACCCAATGCCCCGCACTTTTACCGTCAGTTACGGACGCCCCGGGTACCAAGACCCGTAATTCTACTCTATGCTACACAACTACTTATATACTAACCACTATCTATTCGTGTACTGGTAGTGTGGCACTAGGAATTGTGGCGACACCCACACCTGCCAAAGATGGGCAACCCCCCGTCTTGTACAGAGCCAAGTTTGGGCCTCAGAACACATGGTACAGTGTGTAGGCAAAACACCCAACCCTGCTGAACACCCCATTGCCAATGATACAATTATCATACAATAATGCATGTCCCACAGGGCAAATCTGGAGGGGTCCCCTCTCCACACAGCCACAACACAAACAAACCGTGTGCACTACACAAACACCACGCGTAACGCGCGCACGTGCGCGCATGGCATAACCCACCCTCCATGCGCAATAAGCTAAAGAAGCACTTTGGTAAAGAGTATAGCACCAAACGCGCCGTTTATCTCCCGACCCCCTTGCCTATCGCCTCGCACTTATTTCCCACGTTTACGGTAGACCCCGGTAACACAAATGACGATTCTACATCTAATTGCACCATGCTTTACGTAACCATATCTATTACGAGGTGTGTGGCACTTGTGGATATTGTGGCGTACCACCAACCACAGCACCCTCACAAGATGGCCAACTTCACACGAGCTTAGTACCGTAGCCAAGTTCTTTTGGGGCCTAGAAACATGGTACAGTGATAGAGCCTAAAACCACCCTCTCCCAACGCAACGACGAGAAATGCCCACTATAACCAAATGATAATATCTACAATATTGCATGCACCATGGTACAAAACTGGAGGTGTCTTCGCCTTCCCACCACCGTGAACAGAACCAAAGTTATTTCGTTCCCCTCCAACACAAAAAAAACCAGCACGGACACAACACCACGGAGACGCTGTCGCGCGACGACCGCGGCTCGGTAGCATACCCACAGTCCCTTCCCATGCATAAAGCTAAAGAAGCACTTGCGGAAAAGTATATCGGGCAATCACTGCGAACACCGACGTTGCTCGTGTGTGTGGACCCTTGTCCCCCACCCGAACTTATTTCCGCAGTTACGGAGACCCCCGGTACCCAAAACCGGTATTCTACTACTATGGGGCAGACAACTAGTTACATTTACATACCTGCTCATTACTAATTTTGATTCTCGAGGTGTTGGTGGCACAGGAATGTGGCGATCACCACAGCCTCCCAAGATTGGCAACCCCAGCTTTGTACAGACACACACACATTTGGGGGCCAGAAACAGGTACATCAGTAGGCAAAAACCACCCCTGCAACCACCCTACGCCAATGATAATATCACTACGCAATAAGACCCTACGCTACTCAGGGCAATCTAGGGAGGGTCCCCCCTACCACAGCGCCCAAAGCGTCACAAAACAGCCAGCACGACACAAAACACCTAAGCGAACGCGAACGCAGCTAGTAACGCGCGCACAATGCATACCACCACCCACCCAGCGAATAAGCTAAAGATAGGCACCTTGGGAAAATGTATGCCACCAAACCGCCGTTTTCCGACCCTTGCCCCCCGCACTTTTCCGCCATTACGGAGCCCCGGAGTAACCATGACCTGTATTGTCTACCATATCTATGCAGACAAAACCTTACACAACCATGTTTCAGGTGCTGTGCACTGGAATTTTGTGGCGACACCACAAACAGTCCCCAAGATTGGCAACCCGGCTTGTACAAGAGCCCAATTTTCGGGCCTAGTAAAACATGGTCCAATGTGTAGAGCAAAGAACCACCCCCTGCAAAACACCCTCCAATGATAATATCATACAATATCATGCACCAGGGCAATCCTGGAGGGTCCCCTCCACACGCCCAACACAAAAAAACCGCACACACAAACACCAGCGAACGCGCGCACAGCGAAAGTCGCAGCCATTTGCATACCCACCCTCCCAATGCATAAGCTAAAGAAGCCACTGTGGAAAAGATGCCACCCAAACGCCGTTTTACCGTCCCTTGCCCCCCGCCACATTTTCCGTGTGACGAGTATAACGGAGCCCCGGGTTACCAAAGACCGTATTCTTACACTAATGCAGACAATCTTTAAACACAACCATTATTACGAGGTGTGTGGGCACTGGAATTGTGGCGACACCCACAGCCCCCAAGATGGCACACCACACCGCATAGTACAGAGCCAAGTTTGGGGCCTAGAAACATGGTACAGTGTAGCGCAACAAACCACCCCTGCAACACTATCCAACTGAATACCAAATCCACTCACACACAAAAACATGCCCCAGGGCACATACTGGAGGGTCCCGCATCCACACCGCCCAAACCACTAAAAACCCGAGACCCACGAGAACAAACACCAGCGAACGCGCGCACCAACAGCACGCGCGCATGCATAACCCCACCCTCCCATGCATAAGCTAAAGAACACGTGGTGTAAAGGGAGAGCCACCAAGACGGCCGTTTGTTTCCGACCCAATGCCCCCCGCACTTTCCGAGCACGTTAACGTGTGAGCCCCGGGCTACGAACCCGTTATTCTACTCACTACTGCAGACACATCTTTACAAACCATTTTCGAGGTGTGTGGCACTGGAATTGGGCCGACACCACAGCCCCCCACGATGGCAAACCCTCGTGTCTTGTACCAAGAGTCCCAAGTTTGAGCGCCTAGAAACATGTACAGTGTAGGCAAAACACCACCCTCTGCAACTACCCATCCGAATGATAAATATCATACAATATCATGCACCAGGGCAATCTTGGAGGTTCCCCTCGCACACCCCAAACACAAAAAACCGCACACGAACAAACACCAGCTGAACGCGCGCACACGCCGCCATGCCATACCCAACCATCTTCCCAGCATAAGCTAAAGAAGCACTTTGGATAAGATGGCACACCAAACGCCCGTATTTCCCGTGTACCGCTTGTGCCCCCCGCACCTTTTCCAGCATTTTACGAGACCCCGGGACCAAGCACCCGCTATTCTAACTCCTATGCAGACAAACTAGAGTCACCCCCTTTCTACAACCATTTTCGAAAGGTACGAGAGTACGGCACGGGAATTGTGGCGTACACCACAGTCCCGCCAAAACGTATGGCAAACCTCGCGTCTTATGGTACTATAAGAATGCCCAAGGTTATGGGCGCCTATAGTAAACATGTGTACAAGTGTAGGCAAAAACCACCCCTGCAACTACGCAACCCACAGCCAATTTGATACATGAGTACATACAATATCATGTCACCAGCAATCTAGGAGGGGCTCTCCTCCACACGCACCCAGGAAAACACAAAAAAAAACAAACCGCTTGTATGGTCCTAAAACGACGCAGCGAACGCGTGTGCGTCACGCGCGCCACATCCGCATACCCACCCTTGCATGCATACAGCTAAGAAGCACTTGGAAAAAGATTGACCACCAAATCCGCCGTTTTACCGACCTTAGCCCCCCGCACTTTCCGCAGTTACGGACCCCGTGGTATACACAAGACACGTATTCTACTCTAATGCAGACAATCTATTACAACCACTTTTCCGAGGTGTGTGGCACTGAATTGTGGCGGACACCACAGCCCCCAAGAAGGCAAACGCCCGCATATGTACACAGAGCCAATGTTTAGGTGGTGCCTAGAAACATGTACATGTGTAGGCAAAAAACCACCCTGCGTGCAACACCGTCCAACCAATGATAATATCATACAGTATCATGTCACCAGGCATCTCGTGTAGGGTCCCATCCACAACGCCCACGAACAAAAAACCGCCACTACATCATAAACACCAGCGAACTGCGCGCACGCGCGCATGTCCATACCCTACCTCTTCCCATGCAATAAGCTAAAGAAGCACTTGGGAAAAGATGCCACCAAACGCCGTATTCGACCCTTGCCCCCCCGCACTTTTCCGCATTTACGGAGACCCCGGGTACCAACAGAACCGTATTCTACCTCTAAGCAGACACTCTTTACAACCATTTTCGAGGTGTGTGGCACTGAGGAACTATTCGTGGCGACAACCACAGCCCCCAAGATGGCAACCCGCTGTACAGAGCCCAAGTTTGGGGCCAAGAAACAATGTACATGTAGGCAAAAACCACCCCTTGCAACCACCCATCCAATGATAAAATATCATTCTCAATAACGCATGCACCAGGGCAATCTGGAGGGTCCCCATCCACAACGCTCAGCCTAACTCACAAAGGAAAGCCTTTAATAACCATCATACACAAACCGCACACACGAAACACCCACGCGTGTGAACGCGGCGCCTACACACCCCGCGCGGCTCCTAGGGTCACTACCCAACAAGACCGTCGCTCGCCACTAGCATAAATGTCTACAGTAAGCACTTATATGGTGAAAAAGAATGGCCACCGCTCCATCACCACGAACGCCCGTTTATGATTTATCCGTGACCCTATCGGCCCTCCGACACTCTTATTTTCTCTCAGTGTGTCATCGTTCAGCCCGTCACGCCCCCGTGTGGGTACGCAAGACTCGTGATTCTAACTCTACTCGCAGACATAATCTATTACAACCATTAAATCGTGAGTGTGTGTGATAAGACACGTCGGAATTGTGGTGTCGACACCACAGCCCCCAAACGGCATGGCAACCCCGCTTGTACAGAGTGCCAAGTTTGGAGGCCTAGAAACATGGTACAGTGTAGGACAAAAACCACCCCTGCAACACACAATCAACAATGATAAATATCATACAATATCATGCACCAGTTGCAACGCGGCGAGGGTCCCCCTCCCACATGCCCCCAACACCACCAAAAACCGCCGCACCCGACAAACCAGCGAACGCAGCGCAATCGTTGGCGCATGCATACCCACCCTCCCATTAGGCATAAGCTAAAGAACGCAGCGTGGGAAAAGAAGCCACCACAACGCCCGTTTTCCGTACCCGTATGCCCACCCCGCACTTTTCCGGGGCAGTTAACGGAGCCCCCGGTACCAGAACCTATATCTACTCTATGCAGACAATCTTTACAACCATTTTCGAGGTGTGTGGCACGGAATTGTAGGCGACACCCACAGCCCCCAAGATAGGGCAACCCCGCTGTACAGAGCCAGTATTTGGGGCCTAGAAACATGGTACAATGTAGGCAAAATAACCACCGCCTGCAACACCCATTACCCATATGATAATAGATCATACAAAATCATGCACCAGAGCAATCTGGAGGGTTACCCCTCCACACCCCAAACACAAAAAACCGCCCACACAAACACCAGCTATCTGGGCGCGGGGCGCGGGACTGCGCGCAGGGTGCGATACCCAGCGCGATCCCGGGGGGAGTGGCAAGTAACCTAAAGTAGCAACTTGGGAAAAGGGATGCCACCGAACGCCGTTTTAGCCCTTCGAACGCGTCGACCTTTGACCCAAAGGCACTTTTACGCAGTTACGGGAGCCCCCGGGTAACAAGAAAGTTTAAATATTTGAAGTAATGTATGTTATTCATAAATTTTTAAGATGGGTGGGTGGGATAGGGATTTGGGGGAGAGGAAAAAATGAAAAAAATGTGGGATTAGGGTGGGGGGGGGGGGGGGGGAACGATTGTAAGAGCCAAGTTTGGGGCCTAGAAACCATGGGTACAGTGTAGGCAAAAACCTACCCCTGCAACCAAACCACCCATGCCCAATGATAATATCATACAATATCAATTGGCACCGAGGGCAATCAGTAGGGTCCTCGCCACCACACGCCCCAACACAAAAAACCGCACACGGACCAAACAGCCAGGAACCGCGCACCGCGCGCACTGCATACCCACACCCTCCCATTGTCATAAGCTAAAGAAAGCACTTGGGAAAGATGCCACCAAACGCCGTTTTTCCGACCCCTTGCCCCCCGCACTTCTTCCGCAGTTTACGGAGCCCCACGTGGAATCCAAGTACCGTATTCTACTCTATGCAGACAATCTTTACAACATTTTTCGAAGTGGTGTGGCCTGGAATTGTGGCGACACCACACCGCCCCCAAGATGGCAACCCCCGCGTGTACAGAGCCAAGTTTGGAGGCCTAGAAACATGGTACAGTCGTAGGGCATAAAAAAACCACCCCCTGACTAACACGCTACCCATCCGCCAATGATAATAATCATACAACATATCATGGCACCAGCCGGCAATCAGGAGGGTCCCCTCCCAAACGCTCCCAATATCACACAAAAACACAAAACCCGACACCCACTCGCCCGTTGCAAAACGCCTGGGATGAACACTGACAACAACCACGCGAACGTGACGTGCGCACAAGCGCTCCCGCAATAGAGCATAACCCTGCCCCCCCCACTGCATAAAATCTAATGACAGCACTTGGAAAAAGATAGCCACCCACAACCGTCCGTCTGTACCCGACCCCCAATGCCCACCCGCACTACTTTCCCGCAGTTACCGGACGCCCCGGGATACACCAAGACCGTAATTCTACTCTATGCAGACACAACTCTTTTACAACTCATATCGTGTACGTACGTGTTGGTGGCAGCTTGGAATTGTGTCGACACCCACAGACCCCCAAGAGTATGGCAACCCCCGTGTGCTTTTACAGATCAAGCTTTGGGGCCCTAGAAACATGGTAAACACGTGTAGGCAAAAAACCACTCCCTAATGTACACGACACCCATGCCCCCACATAGGATAATAACGTGATACAATATCATGTGCACCACAGGGTACAATCTGGAGGTCCCCTCCACCCGCCCCAAAAACCGAATAAAGAAACACGCTGCAGCACACAAAACACCAGCGTAACGCGCGCGTACCCACGCGCGTCACATGCACAACCCACTCCTATGGACATGTACGCAGCATCGCATAAGCTAAAGAAGCACTTGGGAAACAGATGAGACACCTAAACCGCTACGGCTTTTCCGACCCTAAATTAGCGCGCCTTGAGCGCGCCCCCGCGACTTCTTCCGGCATTACGAGACGCCCTCCCGGATACTCTGTACCAAGCACCGTATTCTAAACAGTCTATAGCAGACACATTCTACAACATCTTAATCGAGGTGGATGGTGTGGGTGGCGCGGTGGGGGGGAAGTGGGAGGGATGCAACGGAACATATCCGACTATGCACACAGAATGGCTATTTCACCGAAACCCGCTTAGTACAGTAGCCAAGATATGGGGACGATAGAAACATGGTACAAGTGTATGCAAAAACCACCCCTCAGCACACACCCATCCATTGATAATATCATACAATATCATGCACCAGAGGCAATCTGGAGGTCCCCTCACACGCCCAACCACAAAAACCGCACACACAACACCCATCGTCAAGTCGCGCGCACAGCAGCGCATGTCGCATAGCCACACCCATCACCGTCTGCATAGCTATAAAACGCTTAAAGAAAACGCACTTATGGGAAAAGTGTAATCGCCTAACCCGGTATAACCGCCGGTTTTTCCGGGTCACACTTTGGCATACAGTTCCGCACTTATTTCCGCAGTTTACCGGTAGCCCAGTCCTGTTGTGTACTGCTAAGGACCCGTGTACAGTTCTACCTCTATGGCAGACCAAATCGCTTTAACAACCATAGATTCGAGTGTAAGTGCACCTGGAATTGTGCGACACCACAGCCCACCAAGATGGTCAACCTCCCGCTTCGACAGCGCCTAGTTTGGGGCCTAGAAAAACAATGGTTACAGTAGAAGGCAAAGAAAACCACCCCACCTGTCAACACCCAGCCAATTGATAAATACATACAATAATCTATGCACTACCAAGGGCAATACCGTAGGACGGAGGGCTACCCTCCAACCACGTCGCACAACGTACGAAGCCAGACCTAAAACACAACTACAACACCGTCACACACACAACACGCAGCAACGCAGCGCACGCGCGTGCATAGCATACCGACACTCTACCTACCAATAGCATAAGCTAAGAAGCACTGGGTGAAAAGATGCGGCACCAAACGCCGATATATCTCCCGACCCTTGCCCGCCCCGCACGTATTCCGCCAGTTACATACGGACGTGGCCCGGCCCCCGGGTAATTGCAGACCGTCTAATCTCACTATCTAGTGCAGAGACAATCTTTACAACCATTTTTAACTACGAGGTGTGTGTGCACTGTGAATGTAGTGGCGGGACACCCGACAGCCCCCAAGATGGCAAATCCGCGCATTGTGTACACTGAAGACCAACTATGTTATATGGGGCCTAGAACAATCACATGGTACAGTGTAGGCAAAAAACACCGTACCACCCTGCAACACACCCATCCCAATGATACATAATCATACCATATAACTCATCATCCAGGCAATCTGGAGGAGTCGCCCTTGCCACACGCGCCTAACAGACCCACTCATACAAAACCGTCACACCACACTAAACACCACGACCACCGCGTCCTTTCCCTATATGTACGCGACGCATGCATACCCCAGCTCCTCTCCCGTATGCAATAAGCCTAAAGAACGCACTAGGGGACAAAGAATACCACCAAACGTCGTTCTCTCCGGTACCTTTGCCCACCGCGAGCACTTTTCCTGTCAGGTTATTTCAACGGGACCCCCCGGTGCCTAACCAAGAACCTGTGTTGTATTCAGCTGCTTAATGCAGACCAAACTCCTCTTACTAACCCATTTTCCGTAGGTGTGTGTGCCCACTGGAATTGTGGCGAACACCAACAGAGCCCCCAGCATGGCAACTCGACCCGCTGAGTACAGAGCCAAGGTTTGGTGGGCCCATAGAAACATGGTAACAGGTGTAGGCCCAAAAACCTACCACCTGGCATAACACCCTTCTCCAATGATAATTAACATTACAATACTCAATGCACCAGGGCAACTCTCGGAGGGTCCCCTCCACAACGCCCAACACAAAAAAACCGCACATGACACAAGCCACTAACCAAACACCAGCGAACGCGCGCATCGTGGCGCGACTACTAGCATACCCACCCCTGCCCATGCAAAAGCTAAAGAAGCACTGGGAAAAGATTGCACCTAAAACGCCGGTTTTCTACGGTCCCCTATGCATTTCCCACGCCGCACCCTTTTCCGCAGTTTTTACGGAGCCCGGATTAGTACCCAAAAGAACCGTTATTCCTAACTCTATGTCTGACAATCTATACAACCATTTTCGAGGTGTGTGGCACTGGAACTTGTGGCGACACTACAGCACCCCAAGAGGCGCAACCCTGTGAGATCCCGCTTGTACAGAGCCAAGTTTGGGGCCTAGAACATGTTGACAGTGTAGGCAAAAACCACACCCTGCATACACCCAACCAATGATACATATCAATACCAACTATAACTCCATGACACCAGGGCAATCGGAGGTCCCCTCCACAACGCCCAAGACACAAAAAAAAAACCGCACACACGAAACTACAGCAGGCGTGGAGACGGCGGCGGGCACGGGGGCAGGCGGCAGTGCATACCGCACGCCTGCCCGGAGGGTGCATGAGGAGGCTAAGGAAGAAGCAATTGGATAGAGATGACGGAAGGCGGGGGTAGGAAGGGGCGTCTCTATATATATAGGATCCCTTGCCCCCCGCACTTTTCCGCAGTTACGGAGCCCCGGGTACCGACACCGTTAAGATCTACTCTATCAGACAAGCTTATACAACCATTTTTCGAGGTGGGTGGCACTGGAATTCGTGGCGGACACCACAGCCCCCGAAGATGGCAACTACGACCGCTATGTAGCAGAGCCAAGTTTGGGCCAAGAAACATGGTACAGTGGTAGGCCAAAAACCACCCTGTCAACACCCCAACACAATATTCAATGCCAATTATCAATAATCATACCAATACTCATGCACCAGGGCAAATCCTGAGAGGTCCCCTCCACACGCCCAAACATCAAAACAACACCGCACGACACCATAACACAGAACACCACGAAACGCGCGCACGCCGCGCATGCAGTATACCCTAGCTACATTACCGTGGTACTTGCAGTACGTCTTAAAAAGAAACAGGCAACCTTGGAAAAGTATAGCCCACTACGCCCACGGTTGCCACTCAAAACACTACCGTCTTTCCTCGACCCTATGCACTCTCCAACGCATCTTTTCCCGGCAGTTACGGAGCGCCCGTGTGTACAACAGAAGCAGTTATCGTCTACTCGTCATGCAGACCAGATCTTTAACAACCATAATAATATCGAGGTTGATGTGATGGCACTCGAAATTGTGCTCGTACCAATCCCTCTCCATAGAGAACACACAGCCCCGAGTTGCTATAACCGTCTCCTAATCTAGCGACAATGCCCAGCTCTGTACATGAACGCTCTAAAGCTGTTGTGGTGCCTAGTACATACACATGGTACAACCGTTTGTTAGGCCAAAAACCCCACCCTACTGTGCAACGACATTGTCCCAAATGAGAATATCATAAAAGGCATCGACGACCAGACCTAATCATCATGCACCAGAGGCATCTGGAGGGTCCCCTCCACGAGCAGCGAGCAAACACAAAAAACACCGGCAGCACAACTACAAACTGCAACCAAAACCACTAATTACTGAGCCAAAAATATAAGACACAGATACAACACTTACAATCCTAGTGTGTCGCTACACCGGTCTGACGCGGAGACTACAGCCAATAAATACCCGGAGTTTCGACAAGATCTGCAAAGTTGCACTCGATTTAGCCTGTCGTCAAACCACCGATGCGTGCAAATACGACGGCGACGGTAAAATACTGCGCTGTGTCCAAAGATCGTAACCCTGCCACCGGTCCCATAGCATAAAGCTAAAAGCAAAGCCCAACTTGCGTTGATAAAGATTTATATTCAGCCTGAATCCATCGCGTACAGTCCGTTTATCCGACCCTTACAATGCCAAGAATATATCAAGATCTACAGCTGCCCGCTACTCGCCATATATAATTATTCCGCACGGTAATATATAAGACGGAGGCCAGCCCCGCGGTACGAAAGCCAAATGACCCGTAATTTCTACCTCTATCGACACGTACACAGAACTAATCTTTACAACCATAATTTCGGTTTATAAGGATCGTTCGCCTGGCTTCTATTGGAAGTTGGTGGCCGACTACCATACAGTACCGGGTCGCACGTCTCAAGTATGGTCAACACCTCAAGCTTGTTACTCACTCTGACAGCCAAAAGTCTTGTGGGACCTAGAACACATGGTTTACAATGTGTTACGCAAAAACCAACGCTCCTCTGCTAACACCCCATAGCACCAAGTGACTAAATGCTCATTACAATGATCATGCACCAGGGCAGATCTGATGGAGGGGCCCCTTCTCACACAGCCAAACCAAATAACACGCACACTACACAGCACCAGCGACATACACGCGCAACAGCCGGCCGCAACTCACAGCATGAACCCACCACACTACCCCCTCCCCATGCATAAGCTAAAGACGCACTTTAGGGAAAATATAGCCAAGACCCAAACACTCCGCCGATTTTCGCTGACCCGACCCTTTGGCCCTGCCCGTCACTATTTACCGCAGTACGGGAAAGCCCCGGGTACCACGACCCGTACAACTTTGCGTAATCTCTATAACTGCTCAAGACATATACCTCTGTACAACCATATACTATTCGCAAAGTGTCTGGATGCTGGCATGCGGAATTCTGTGGCGACACCACACGCCCCGCCACAAGTACTAGGCACACGCATCCCCGCTGTACAGAGCCCAAGCTTCGGGAGGTCCTAGAAACATGGTACAGTGTCAGTCAAAAACCACCCTCTGCAACCTCACCATCCATGATAATATCATACACATAATACATGCACCGACACGGCTATAATCCTGGGAGGGGTCCCATCGGGCAAACACGTCGCCCAGCCAACAACCTTATTCCAATACACTAAAACCGCACAGTAGCACAAACAACCCAGCGAAAGATACCGTGGACCGCAAGTCCTCTACGCCAGCGGCGCATAGCATCAAACACGCACGGCCTCCCATCGCACTGAAAGCCTAACAGAAACTGACTTTGCAAAACGAGATGGCCACCAAACGCCGTTTTCCGACCCTGCCCCCCGCTTTTTCCCCGCAAAGTTTTTACGGAGCTCCCCGGGTACCAAGACTCGTAGTCTACCTCTATGCAGACAATCTTTACTAACCATTTTTTCGAGGTGATGTGGCACTGGATATTTGTGCGGACACCACAGCCCCTCAAGATGCAACCTCCCTGCTTGTACACGAGCCAAGTTTGGGGCCTCAGAAACTGGTACAGTGTAGGCAAAAACCACCCCTGCAACCCCTATCCCATCCAATTATAAAATCAACAATATCATGCACCAGGGCAATCTGGAGGGTACCCTCTCCTCACGCCCCAAAACACCAAAAAACCGCACACACAAAACACACACAGCGAGACGCGCGCACCTACCGCGCGTCCCATGCAATAACCCCCGTCCTCTTAGGCCCATGCATAATGCTAATGCACAAGCACTTGGGAAAAGATGCCACGCAAAACGAAAACGCCGTTTTTTCCGACCACTTCCCCCCGCACTTTCGCAGTTACGGAGCCCCCGGTCACCAAGTACCGTATCTACTCTCCTGCAGAGCAATGTGGCGTGACAACCCATTTTCGGGAGTTTGTGTTGGGGTGGCACTGTAATTGTGCCGACACCCACATAGCCCCCAAGATGGCAAAACTACCACGCATGTACAGAAGCCAATTTATGGGGCGCTAAGCAACAATGGGTACACGTGTAGGCAAAAAAACCCGCACCACCCCTGCAACACCCATCCAATGATAATATCAACAAAATCAGCACCAGGGCAATACTGGAGGGTCCCCTCCACCGCCCAAACACTAGCAAAAATCCGCACACAACAAACACCAGTCGAAACGCGCGCACGCGCGCATACGCTATATACCCACCTACCATGCATGCAAGCTAAAGAAGCACCTGGGAAAAACGATGCCACCAGATACGGCATCGTTTCCGACCCTTGCTTGAAGGTGCCCCCGCAGCTCTATATGTCTTTTATTCCCGGCCATAGTGGATTAAACTGACCCCCAACCCGGTACGCAAGAGCGCAGTTAGTCCACACAGCTACTCGAACACATAGGGCACCAAGCCTGCTCTACTACCCAAAACCAGTTCGAGAGGTGTGTGTGTCACTGAATTGCGTCGCAGACGGAACACAGTCCTCCCAAGATGGCACGACACCCCGCTTGTACAGATCCAAGTTTTGGGGCCTAGAAACATGGTAACAAAGATAGGCAAAAACCACCCCCTGCAACACCCATCCAAATGTATACAATATCATCAATAATCATGCACCAAGGCATCTGGACGGGATCGCCCCTCGCACATCCCACCAACGCCCAAACACCCTAACGCGCTATCATCGTACAAATATCACAGCGAACCGCGGCGCTACAGCGCGCATGTGCGTATACCTCAAGCCCTCCATTCGACATACCGAAAGAAAGCACTTAGGGAAACGACTAACCACCGAATATCCCCGTTTTCCGTGACCTTGCTCCTCCGGCGCACTTATTCGTTATATCTCGGATACCCCCCGGGTACCAATACCCGTATTCTACAGACGTTGATCTATGCACGACCATCTTATACAACCATTCGTGTGAGTGTGTGTGGCAACTGAATTGCTGGCGACACCACAGCCCCCGTCAATAAATAGCATGGTCAACACCGCGTCTTGTACACATGAGCCAAGTTGGGCTCCTCTAGAGAACATGGTAACAAGTGGTAGGCATAAAACAAAAACCCAACCGCCTGCAACCACCCTCATACCAAATGATAATATCAGACATAATCTATTGCACCATACGGTGCAATTCTCGCAGGTTCCCCCGCACCGACACGCTCCAAACACAAAAAACATACGCACACCCAAACACCATCGAAACGTGCGCCGCAACCGCGCGCATGCATTACCCTCTTCCTCCCATGCATAAGACTAAAGAAGCTACTGGGAAAATAGATGCCACCAAAAACGCCGTTTTCCGACCCTTGCCCCCGCACTCTTTCCCAGTTACGGTGAGCCCCGTGTACCAAAGACGTACTTTCTACTCCTCTGCAGTGACAATCTTTACAACCCTATTCTTTCGTGAGGTGAGTGTGGCACGCTGGTAATTCGTGGCGACACCACAGCCCCCAAGATGGCACCCACCTCGTTGCTACAGAGCCAACTGTTTTGTGGGCCTAGAACCTGGTACAGTGTAGGCAAACAAACCACCCCTGCAACACAACCATGCCCGATAACAACTTGCCCACACGTTGATACATATCATACAATATCATGCACTCAGGGCAACGTTATGCCTGGAGGGTCCCCTCCACACTCAATACACAAAAAACCAGCACACACAAACCACCAGCGAACGCGCGTGCACGCGCGCATGCATAACCCAGCACAGCAGCCCTGCCGATGCATAAGACAAAAAAGCTTGGGAAAGTATGCAACTCCAACCCTGTTATTATCCGACCCTTGCCCTCACCACGCAATTCGTTTTCTCTGCAGTTTAACGGGAGCGCCCGGGTAACCAAGACCGTGTTATCTACTCTAGGCCCAGACAATCTTTACAGACCATTTTCTCGAGGTGTGTGGGCACCCTGGAATGTGCGACGGACAATACACAGCCCCCAAGGATGCTATAACAACGCCGAGCCACACCCCCGCTTTGATACAAGCGCTAACGGTTTGGGCCTAGAAACCGATGGTTACAAGTGGGGTAGAGCCCAACACCACCCACTCAGCCAACCACCCCGATCCAAATGGATTGAATATCATACTTCATAACTATAATAGTCATCCGCACAAGCGGCAATCCTGTAGGTCCCCTCCACACGCCCAAACACAAAAAAGAACCTCGTGGCACAACAGACATATCTACAACACCACGCGAACGCGCACCGCGCCGCGCATAGCATACCGACCACCTCCCATGCATATAGCTAAAGAAGCACTTAGGGAAAAGATGCCCACCACAAACCGTTTTTCCCGACCCTTGCCCCCCGTTACCACTCAGTATATCCGTCAGTTACGGAGCCCCGGGTACAGATGACCACGTATTCTAGCTGCTATTATGCAGTACTATCTTTACAACCATTATTTTCGAGTTGTGTGGTGTCACTAGTGAGAATTGTGCGACACCCATACAGCCCCCTAAGAGGGCAACCCGCTTAGTACAGAGCAAGTTTGGGGGCCTAGAAACATGTACAGTGTAGGCAAAACCACTCCCTAGCAACAACCCACTCCACATCGATAATATCATACAATATCATTTGCACCAGG
Source organism: Stramonita haemastoma (assembly GCA_030674155.1). NCBI lineage: Eukaryota > Metazoa > Mollusca > Gastropoda > Neogastropoda > Muricidae > Stramonita > Stramonita haemastoma. The sequence continues at coordinate 11,081,925 of CM060339.1, read as the reverse complement.
GCAATCTAGGAGGTCGCCCTCCACACGCCCAAACCAAAAAACCGTCAACACAAACAAACCAACCCGTGAGCCCTACCGCGCGTCTTAAAATACACTTGCTAGGCGCGCATGCAGACTACCCACCGCGCCCATGCATAACTAAAGAACGCACTTGGGAAAGATGCCAACTAGAATAAATACACGGAACTCCTATTTCCCGACCCACTATTATAGTCCGCCCCCGCACTTATAATCCGCAGACACTAAACGGAGAGAGCCCCGGTACCAAGACCGTATTCCTAACCTCTAATGCTAGTGACAAACTCAGTCTTCTATGACACAACCATTCGTTTCGTAGGTTGGGTGGCACCTGGACAATTGTGGCGTGTGCACCACAGGCCCGCACAAGAGGGCAACCCCTTTGCTTGTACAGAGCCACGTTGGGACACCTACGAAACAAGTACAAAGTGTTAAGGCAAAACCACCCCTCCTCGCACACCATACCCTCAAAACGCCACCTACTCCAATGATAATAACATACAATATCATGCACAGCAAGTGGCAAATCGCTAGGAGGGATAGCCCCGGTCCTACCATGCTAACCGCCTCGGCAAGACACAAAAAAACCCGCACACACAAACACCAGCACTCGTTAATAGACACGCACGTGCCGCATAGCTACCCTCCACCCTCCCATGCCATAAGCTCAAGTAACACAGCATCTATGGGAAAAGAATGCACCTGACAACCGCCCGAGTTTCGACCCTATAAGCCACCCGCACTTTCCGGCAGTTTAGACGGAGCTCCCGGGTACCAAGACCTGTATACTAAGTCACTACCTAGTATTTGCTAACAATCTTTACATACCATCATTCGTAGGTGTGTTGGCCAACTGGATTGTGCGACACTCACAGCCCCCAAGATGGCAACCAGCCGCTTGTTACAGAAGCCAAGTTTTGGGCCTAGAAACTGGTACAGGGGTAGGGCAGAGAGGAGTCCGATCCGGCCTGCAACGACTCATGCCATTAATAAACCAATGATCAATATCATCACAATATCATGCACCTAGGGCAATCCAGGAGGGTTCCCCTCCACACGCCCAAACTGATAAAAAGTTTAGCCTGCGAACACACAACCCTAACACCCGCAGCGTAAACCAGCGCGCACGCGCGCAACGTGCATACCCTACCCTCCCATTTTGCATAAGCTAAAGAAGCACTATGAGAAAAAGTGATGTCCACTACAACAGCCGTTTACCGAACCCTTGCCGCTCCCCGACACTCTTTTCCGCATTACGGAGCCCCGGGTACCAAGAACTCCGAAATTTCCCTTCCTGACTACTGCAGACAACTGACCTTTAACAACCATGCTATTCCGAGTGTGTGTGGCACACTGTGAATCTGCGGCGACACCACAGCCCCCCAGAATGCAACTCCCTGCTTGTACAAGCAAGTTTGGTGGCCTAGAAACATGGCTATCGATGTAGGCAAAAACCAAACCCTGCAACACCCATTCCCCAGTGTAATATCATTACAAATATCAAGCAACACACCCAGGCAATCTGGAGGGTGCCCCTCCACACCCCAACACAAAAAACCGCACACAACAAAACCTACGAGTAACGCTGCGGCCCAGACTCGTCGTCAAAGGCATACCCACCGTCGGCACATGTTACATAAGCCACAAAGAAAGCACTTGGAAAAGATGCCACCAAACGCCCGTTTTTCCGACCCTTGCCCCCCGCACCCTTATTATGTTCCCGCACGTACAGTGAGAACCCCGGGTACCAAGACCCGTATCAAGTCTCTACTGCAGACCTAACTACTTAAACCATCTTCGACGGTTTGATCGTGGTCACTGAACATGTGGCGACTAGCATGAGCGACACGCCCTCAAAAGATGCTATCTCTATCGCCGCCGCTTGTACAAGAGCCATATTAGGCGGCCTAGAAAACATGGTACCGTGTCTAGGAGGCAAGAAACCAATCACCCCTGCAACACCCCATCACAAACATGATAAAATATCACTACACATTAATCATGCACACAACGCGGCATCAGGAAGGGTGTCCCCTCCACAACGCCAAAACACACGAAAAAAAAACCGAGCACACACAAACACCAAGCCGAACGCGCGCGACCTAGCGCGCATGAGCATACACCCACCCACCCCTGCATAAAGTAAAGAAATCACTGGAAAAGATGCCACCATAACGCCGTGTTATTTCCGACCCGTTGCCACCCCGCACTTTTATTCCGCAGTTACCGGAGCCCACGTACACCAACGTACGTCAAGACCGTATTCAACCCTCTATCAGACAATCTTTACGAACCATTTACTCGACGGTTGTGTGGCCACTGGAATTGGGGCGACACCACAGCCCACCAAGAGTGGCAAAACTCTTCCCCGATCAATATGCCTTCTCCGGCTTGTACAGAGCCAAGTTATTGGGCCCTAGAAACTGGAACAAGTGTAGGACAAAAACCACCCACTAGAAACACCGTACATACACACTCAATCGATAAAATACCGTCATATCACATACTCATCACCACGGGCAATCTAGAGGAGTCCCCTACACACCAAGCCCATAACCACAAAAACAACACCGCCCACACAAAACCACCAGTCTGTAATCGCGCTGTCCACCGCGCGCATGCATACACTCACCCTACCCATCATAACCTTAAAGAAGCACTTGGGTAAAAGATGCCACACAAACGCCGTTTCCGTACCCTTGCACCCACGCACCTTATTGTCGGCAGTATACAGGAGCCCCGGGTACCAAGAGTACCGTAATTCCTACTCTATGCAGAACAATCTTTATACAACCCATCTTATTCGCGACACGGGCATAGTCTGTGCGTCACGGAATTGCTCCCGGTGAGCGACAAGACCACAGTGCCCCTATGCCGACTATGGCACACCCCCGCTTGTACCAGTGCGCGCAACATGTTTGGTGGGCCTAGAAAACATGGATAACAGCTTAGCAATACAATCCACACCCCCGCAACACCCATACCAATGATAATATCAACAATATCCAATGCACCCAAGGCTCAATCTGGCAAGCAGAGTCCCCCCTACCACACTGCCCAACCCCACAAAAAACCCGACACCACCCAAAACACCCGAGCGAAACAGCGTGCCGCCACCGTGACGCGCATGCATCCTGACCCACCCCTCCCATGCGAATAAAGCTAAAGAAGGCTCACTCTGGGAAGAAGAAATGCACAACACAACACGGTGCTTCGCTTTTTATCCGAACCCTTTATGCCCCGCACTTTTCCGCATCTACGGTGAGCTCCCGGGAATCCGAAAGAATCCCGCCTATTATCTAGCTCTAAGTTATGTGCAAAGACCAACTTTAACAACATTTAACGAGTGTGGGCACTGTGGAAACACATGTGGCGAACCACCACAGCCCCCACAAGATGCAACCCCCGCTTGTTACAGTATCCAACGGTATTGGGGCCTACAAAACCATGGGCAGCAGTGAGGCAAATACACCCTCCCCGCTCTGCTACACCCCCATGCCGCAATTGATAATCAGCTCATACAAATCAGTCAACCAGGGACAATCTGGATGGTCCCGCCTCCACACGCCCACACACAAAAAGACCGCACACATACACGAGCGAACACAAACACCACCAACGCCGCGCAGCGCGCCGCCTAAAGCATACCCACCCTCCCATGCATAACAGCTAAAGAAGCACTTGGGGGGGGGAAAAATGCAAACCAAACGCCTTTTTTCCGACCCTTGCCCCCCCCCCCCCCCTTTTCCGCATTACGGACCCCGGGGTACCAAGACCGTATTCTACTCTTGCAGAAATTTTTACAACCATTTTGAGGTGTGGCACTGGAATTGTGGCGACACCACAGCCCCCAAGAGGGCAACCCCGCTGTACAGAGCCAAGTTTGGGGCCTAGAAACATGTACAGTGAGGAAAAAAACCACCCCGCAACACCCCCAATATAAATCTACAAAAACATGCACCAGGGCAATCTGGGGGGTCCCCTCCACACGCCCAAACAAAAAAAAAACCGCCACACAAACCCACGAACGCGGGGCACGCGCGCACATACCCACCCCCCCCCCACTAAGCTAAAGAAGCATTTGGGGAAAAGATGCCCCCCAAACCCGTTTTCCGACCCTTGCCCCCCCCGCTTTTTTCCGCATTACGGACCCCGGGTACCAAGACCGTTTTCTACCTAGCAGAAAATCTTTACAACCTTTTTTCGAGGTGTGGGGCACGGAAGTGGCACACCACAGCCCCCAAGATGGCAACCCCGCTTGTACAGAGCCAATTTTGGGGCCAAAACAGGGTAAGTGTAGGCAAAAACCACCCCTCAACCACCCACCAATGATAATATCATACAATACATGCACCAGGGCAATCTGGGGGGTCCCCCCACACGCCCAAACAAAAAAAAAAACCCGACACAAACACCAGCGAACGCGCCACGCGCGCATGCTACCCACCCTCCCTTTGCATAACAAAGAACATTTGGGGAAAAGATGCCACCAAACGCCTTTTCCGCCCCTTTTCCCCCCGCATTTTTTTTCCGCATTACGGACCCCGGGTACCAAGACCGTATTCTACTCTAGCAGAAAAACTTTAAAAAACCATTTTCAGGTGTGGGCCTGGAATTGTGGCGCACCCACCCCCCAAGATGGCAACCCCGCTTTTACAGACCAAATTTTGGGGCCTAAAACAGACAGTGTAGGCAAAAACCACCCCCAACCCCCATCCCAAGATAAAATCATACAAACATCACCGGGGCAATCTGGAGGGTCCCCTCCACACCCCCAAACAAAAAAAAAAACCGCACACACAAACACCACGAACGCGCGCACCCGCATGCATCCCCACCCCCCATCATAAGCAAAGAAGCACTTGGGAAAAAAAGCCACCAAACCCTTTTTTCCGACCCTTCCCCCCCGCATTTTTCCGCGTTAGGGAGCCCCCGGGTACCAAACCGTATTCAACTCTAGCAGACAATCTTTAAAAAACCATTTTCGGGGTGGTGGCACGGAATTGGGGCCCAAAAAACCACCCCCCCCAAAGGGCAACCCCGCTTGTACAGAGCCAAGTTTGGGGCCTAAAACGGGTAAGTGAAAGGAAAAAAACCACCCCTGCAAAAACCCATCCAATAAATATCATAAAATATCATGCACCGGCAATCTGGGGGGTCCCCTCCACACCCCAAACAAAAAAAAAAAAACCGCACCCACAAACACCACGAACGCGCGCACGCGCGCATGCATACCCACCCTCCCATGCATAAGCTAAAGAACACTTGGGAAAAGATGCCCCCAAAACGCCGTTTTCCGCCCCTTTTTGCCCCCCGCATTTTTTTCCGCAGTTAGGGGACCCCCGGGTACCAAGACCGTATTCTACTCTATGCAGACAATCTTTACAACCTTTTTCGGGGTTGTGGCACGGGAATTTGTGCGACACCACACCCCCCCAAATGGCAACCCCGTTGTACAAGCCAAGTTTGGGCCAGAAACTGTACAGTGTGGGCAAAAACCACCCCTGAAAACCCCATCCAAGATAATATCATACAATATCACACCAGGGAAATCTGGGGGTCCCCCCACACGCCCAAACACAAAAAACCGCACACACAAAACACCACAACGCGCGCACGCGCGAAATGCATACCCACCCTCCCAGCTAACTAAAAAAGCACTTGGAAAAGATGCCACCAAACGCCGTTTTCCGACCCTTGCCCCCCGCACTTTTCCGCATTTACGGAGCCCCGGGGTACCAAGACCGTATTCACTCTATGCAGACAATCTTTAAAACCATTTCGAGTGGTGGCACGGGGAATTGTGGGGACAAAAACAGCCCCCAAGAGGGCAACCCCGCTTGTACAGAGCCAAGTTTGGGGCCTAAAACAGGGTACAGTGTAGGCAAAAACCACCCCTGCAACACCCACCCCAATGAAATATCAACAAATCATGCACCGGGGAAAACGGAGGGTCCCCTCCACACGCCCAAACAAAAAAAAAACCGAAACCCCACAAACACCAGCAACGCCGCACCGCGCATGCTACCCACCCTCCCATGCAAACTAAAGAAGCACTTGGGAAAAGATGCCACCAAACGCCGTTTTCCGACCCTTGCCCCCCGCACTTTTCCGCAGTTACGGAGCCCCGGGGACCAAACCGTATCACTCTATCAGACAATCTTTACAACCTTTTTTCGAGGTTGTGGCACTGGAATTGGGCGACACCACAGCCCCCAAGATGCAACCCCGCTTGACAGAGCCAATTTTGGGGGCCTGAAACATGGTACAGTGTAGGCAAAAACCCCCCCTGCAAACCCACCAATAAAAAAACATACAAATCAACCCCCAGGGCAATCTGGGGGGTCCCCTCCACACGCCCAAACACAAAAAAAACCAAAAACACCAGCGAACGCGCGCCGCGCGCATGCAACCCCCCCCCCATGCAAAAGCAAAAAGCACTTGGGAAAAAAGATGCCACCAAACGCCGTTTTCCGACCCTTGCCCCCCGCACTTTTCCCATTTTACGGAGCCCCGGGTACCAAGCCCCGTTTTCACTCTATGCAGACAATCTTTACAACCATTTCGAGGTGTGGGGGCACTAAATTGTGGCGACACCACAGCCCCCAAGATGGCAACCCCCTGTACAGACCCAAAAAAAAAAAAAAAAAAAAAAAAAAAAAAAAAAAAAAAAAAAAAAAAAAAAAAAAAAAAAAAAAAAAAAAAAAAAAAAAAAAAAAAAAAAAAAAAAAAAAAAAAAAAAAAAAAAAAAAAAAAAAAAAAAAAAAAAAAAAAAAAAAAAAAAAAAAAAAAAAAAAAAAAAAAAAAAAAAAAAAAAAAAAAAAAAAAAAAAAAAAAAAAAAAAAAAAAAAAAAAAAAAAAAAAAAAAAAAAAAAAAAAAAAAAAAAAAAAAAAAAAAAAAAAAAAAAAAAAAAAAAAAAAAAAAAAAAAAAAAAAAAAAAAAAAAAAAAAAAAAAAAAAAAAAAAAAAAAAAAAAAAAAAAAAAAAAAAAAAAAAAAAAAAAAAAAAAAAAAAAAAAAAAAAAAAAAAAAAAAAAAAAAAAAAAAAAAAAAAAAAAAAAAAAAAAAAAAAAAAAAAAAAAAAAAAAAAAAAAAAAAAAAAAAAAAAAAAAAAAAAAAAAAAAAAAAAAAAAAAAAAAAAAAAAAAAAAAAAAAAAAAAAAAAAAAAAAAAAAAAAAAAAAAAAAAAAAAAAAAAAAAAAAAAAAAAAAAAAAAAAAAAAAAAAAAAAAAAATTTTTTTTTTTTTTTTTTTTTTTTTTTTTTTTTTTTTTTTTTTTTTTTTTTTTTTTTTTTTTTTTTTTTTTTTTTTTTTTTTTTTTTTTTTTTTTTTTTTTTTTTTTTTTTTTTTTTTTTTTTTTTTTTTTTTTTTTTTTTTTTTTTTTTTTTTTTTTTTTTTTTTTTTTTTTTTTTTTTTTTTTTTTTTTTTTTTTTTTTTTTTTTTTTTTTTTTTTTTTTTTTTTTTTTTTTTTTTTTTTTTTTCTTCGGAATGTTGGACAACACCCCCAAAAACCCTTTAAACCATTGGGCCTAGAAACATGTCCCATGAGCAAAAACCACCCCTGCAACCCCCCCTCCAAAAATACATCAATAATGCAAGGCTTGGGGCCCCTCCACCCCAACAAAAAAGCAACAAACCCAGAACCGCACCGAGCTACCCATCCATCAAACTAAAACATTGGAAAAGAATGCACCAAACGCGTTTTCGCCTTGCCCCCGCATTTTCCCAGTTTCGGAGCCCCGGACAACCGTATTCACTCTATCACAATCTTTACAACCATTTTGAGTGGGGGGTGGCACGAATGTGGCGACCACAGCCCAAAGCAACCCCGCTTGACGAGCCAATTGGGCCTAAACGTACAGTGTGGGCAAACCACCCCCACACCCACCAATGTATACATACATACATCCCAGGGCAATCGAGGGTCCCCTCCAACGCCCAAACACAAAAAACGCAAAACAAACACCAGCGAACGCGCGCACGCGCGCATGCAACCACCCTCCCATGCATAGCTAAGAAGCACTGGAAAGAGCCCCAAACGCCGTTTTCCGCCCTTCCCCCGCACTTTTCGCGTTGGGAGCCCGGTACCAAGACCGTATTTACCATCAACAATCTTACAACCATTTCGAGTGTGTGGCACTGAATTGGGCGACACCACACCCCAAGATGCAACCCGCTGTACAGACCAAGTTTGGGGCCTAAAACATGGACAGTGAGGCAAAAACCACCCTCAACACCCATCCAATGAAATCATACATACAGCCCGGGCAATCTGGAGGTCCCTCCCACCCCAAAACAAAAAACTGCACACACAAACCCACGAACGCGCGACGCGCGCATGCATACCCACCCCCATGCAAAGCTAAGAAGCACTTGGGAAAGATCCACCAAACCCTTTTCGACCCTGCCCCCGCACTTTCCGCGTTCGAGCCCGGGTACCAGACCGTATTCTACCTATGCAACAATCTTTACAACCATTTTCGAGTGGTGCCTGGAATTGGCGACACCACAGCCCCAAGAGGCAACCCGCTGTACAAGCCAATTTGGGCCTAGAAACATGGTACAGTGTAGGAAAAAACACCCTCAACACCACCATGAAATCATACAATCAGCACAGGGCAATCGGAGGTCCCCTCCACACCCCAAACACAAAAAACCCGCCACACAAACACCCGAACGCGCGACGCGCGCATGCATACCCACCCTCCCATATAACTAAAAACACTTGGAAAGAGCACAAACGCCGTTTTCGACCCTGCCCCCGCATTTTCCGCGTTCGACCCGGTACCAAGACCGTTATTCTACCTATGCGGGGACATTTACAACCATTTCGAGGTTGGGCACTGGAATGTGGCGACCCACACCCCCAAGATAACCCCGTTACAGGCCAGTTGGGCCTAGAACAAAAGACCAAAACCACCCCTGCACACCCCCCAAGAAAATTCAACATAAATGCACCAAACGGGGTCCCCCCCACCGCCCAACACAAAAAAACCACACACAACACAGGAAGGCGCACGCCGATGCATACCCACCCTCCACATAGCTAAAGAAGCATTGGAAAGTGCACCAACGCCGTTTCGACCTTGCCCCCCACTTTCCCGGGTTCGAGCCCGGTACCAAACCATTCATCTACAACAATTTACAACCATTTCGAGTGTGTGGCACTGGAATGTGCCACCACAGCCCCAAGATGCACCCCGCTGTACGAGCCAGTTGGGCCTAGAACATGGTACAGTGTAGCAAAACCACCCTCAACACCCCAAGATAAATCATACATATCAGCACCGGCAATCGGAGGTCCCCTCCACACGCCCAAACACAAAAAACCCACACACAAACACCAGCGAACGCCGCACGCGCGAAAGCATCCCCACCCCCCATCATAAGCTAAAGAAGCACTTGGGAAAAGTGCCCCCCCCGCCGTTTCCGCCCCTTTCCCCCCCCGCCTTTCCGCTTACGGAGCCCCGGGTCCCAAAACCGTATCTACCAGCAACAACTTTACAACCATTTTCAGTGTGTGGCACGAATTGGGCGACACCACACCCCCAAGATGGCAACCCCGCTTGTAAAAACCAAGTTTGGGGCCTAGAACAGGTACAGTGTAGGCAAAAACCCCCCTACCCCCATCCAATGATATATCAAAAATTCAGCACCAGGCATCTGAGGGTCCCCCCACAGCCAAACACAAAAACCGCACACACAAACACCAGCGAACGCGCGCACGCGCGCATGCATACCCACCCTCCATGCATAAGCTAAAGAACCTTGGAAAATGCCCCCAAACGCCGTTTTCCGACCTTGCCCCCCGCACTTCCGCTCCCGAGCCCGGTACCAAGCCGATCAACCTATGCGACAATCTTTACAACCTTTTCAGTTAGGGCACTGATTGTGGCGACACCACAGCCCCAAGAGGCAACCCCCTTGAAACAGAGCCAGTTGGGCCTAAACATGGACGTGAGCAAAAACCACCCCTCAACCCCACAATAAATTCATACATACATGCACCGGGCAATCTGGAGGGTCCTCCACACGCCAACACAAAACCGCACACAAAACCCACGAACGCGCGCACGCGCGCATGCATACCCACCTCCCATGCATAAGCAAAGAAGCACTTGGAAAAGTCCCCACCAACCCGTTTCGACCCTTGCCCCCGCACTTTCCGCATTACGGCCCGGGTACAAGACCTATCTACTCTATGCAGACAATCTTTACAACATTTCTGGTGCACTGGAATTTTTGGACACCACAGCCCCAAAGGGCAACCCGCTGTACAAGCCAAGTTGGGCCTAGAAACTGGTAAGTGTAGGCAAAAACCACCCTGCAACACCCATCCAAATAATCAACAATATCATGCACCAGGGCAATCTGAGGTCCCCTCCACAACCAAAAAAAAAAGAAAAAAAAGGAGGGAGGGTTTATAACCTCCATATAACTAAAGAAGACTGGAAAAGATGCCACAACCCGTTTTCCGACCCTTGCCCCCCACTTTCCGCAGTACGACCCCCGGTACAGCCGACACCATGCGACAACTTACAACCATTTTCGAGTGGTGGCACGGAATTTGCGACACACCCCAAGATGAACCCCTTGTACGACCAGTTTGGGCCAAAACATGTACTTACAAAACACCCCAACACCCTCCAATGATAATATAACAATACATCCAGGAACGGAGGTCCCCTCCACACCCAACACAAAAAACCGCACACACAAAACCAGCGAACCGCGCACGCGCGCATGCAACCCACCCCCATGCATACTAAAAGCCTTGAAAAGATCCACAAACCCGTTTTCCGACCTTCCCCCCGCACTTTTCGCAGTACGGCCCGGGTACCAGACCGTATCTACCTATGCAGCAACTTACAACCATTTCGAGGTGTGCACGATTTGCGACACCACAGCCCCAAGTGGCAACCCGTTTGTACAGAGCCAAGTTGGGCCAGAACATGGTACAATTAGGCAAAACCCCTCCAACACCATCCAATGAAATACAACAATACATCACCAGGGCAATCTGGAGGTCCCCCACACCCCAAACACAAAAACCGCACACACAAACACCGCGAACGCCGCACGCGCGCAGCATACCCACCCTCCCATGCATAGCAAGACACTGGGAAAAGATCACCAAACCCGTTCGACCCTGCCCCCGCCTTTTCCGCATTACGACCCCGGTACCAAACCTATCACTCTATGCAACAATCTTTACAACCATTTTCAGGTGTGTGCATGAATGTGCCACACGCCCAAATGAAACCCCGCTTGTACGACCAAGTTGGGCTAGAAACATGTACAGGTAGGAAAACCACCCCTCAACACCCATCCAATGATAATATCATACAATCATGCACCGGCAATCTGAGGGTCCCTCCACACCCCAAACACAAAAAACCGCACACACAACACCACAACGCGCCCGCGCCATGCAACCCCCTCCCTGCATAAGCAAAGAAGCACTTGAAAAGATCACCAAACCCGTTTCGACCTTCCCCCCGCACTTTTCCGCGTTACGACCCCGTCCAGACGTATTCTACCTATCTAAATCTTTACACCATTTCGGGTGTGGGCACTGGAATTGGCACCCAGCCCCAAGATGCAACCCCGCTTGTACACCAGTTGGGCCTAGAAATGGTACAGTGTAGCAAAACCCCCCTCAACACCCATCCAATATAAACAACAAATCATGCACCAGGCAATCTGGAGGTCCCCTCCACACGCCCAAACACAAAAAACGCACAAAAACCCCAAAACCCAGCGAACGCGCGCACGCGCGCAGCATCCCACCCCCCATGCATAAGCTAAGAAGCACTTGGAAAAGATGCCACCAAAGCCGTTTCCGACCCTTGCCCCCCCGCACTTTCCGCAGTTACACCCCGGTACCAAACCGTATTTCTACTCTATCGACAACTTACAACATTTCGGGTGAGTGGCACGGAATGTGCGACACCCACACCCCAAGATGCAACCCCGCTTGAAGAGCCAAGTTGGGGCCTAAACATGTACAGTTGGGCAAAAACCACCCCTCAACACCCATCCAATGATAATCAACAAATCAGCACCAGGGAAATCTGGAGGTCCCCCAACGCCAAACACAAAAAACCGCACACCAAAACACCACAACGCCGCACGCGCGCAGCTACCCACCTCCCATGCATAAGCTAAAGAACACTTGGAAAGATCAACAAACGCCGTTTCGACCCTGCCCCCCCACTTTTCGCGTTACGAGCCCGGACCAGACCTTCTACCATGCAGACAATCTTTACAACCTTTTCGAGTTGTGTCACTGGATTGTGCGACACCACAGCCCCAAGATGCAACCCCGCTTACAGAGCCAAGTTGGGGCCGAAACATGGACAGGTAGCAAAAACCACCCCTCCACACCCATCCAATGATAATATCATACAATCATGCACCAGGAATCTGAGGGTCCCTCCACACGCCCAAACACAAAAAACCGCACATACAAACACAGCGAACGCGCGCACGCCCATGCATACCCACCCCCCAGCATACTAAAGAAGCATTGGGAAAAGATGCCACCAACGCCGTTTTCCGACCCTGCCCCCCGCCTTTCCGCAGTACGAGCCCGGTACCAAACCGTATCTACTCTATGCAGACACTTACAACCATTTTCGGTTGGGGCACGGAATGTGCGACCCACAGCCCCAAGAGGAACCCCGCTTGTACAGAGCAAGTTTGGGGCCTAGAACGGACAGTGTAGCAAAAACACCCTCACACCCATCAATATACCATACAATTCATCCCAGGCAATCTGGAGGGTCCCTCCACACCCAAAACACAAAAAACCCACACACAAACACCACAAACCGCGCACGCGCCGCTACCCACCCCCCAGCATAAGCAAAGAAGCACTTGGAAAAGAAGCCACCAACGCGTTTCCGACCCTGCCCCCGCACTTTCCGCAGTAACGGAGCCCGGTACCAGACGTATCTACCTAGCAACAATCTTACAACATTTCAGTGTGGGCACGAATTGTGGCGACACCACAGCCCCAAGATGGCAACCCCCTTGACAACCAATTTGGGCCTAGAAACAGGGTACATGTAGCAAAAACCACCCCTCACACCCATCAATGAAATTCAACAATATCATCACCAGGCAATCGGAGGTCCCCCCACACGCCCAAAAACAAAAAACCGCACACACAAACACCAGCGAACGCGCGCACGCGCGCATGCATACCCCCCCCCCATGCAAAGCAAAAAAGCATGGAAAAGATGCACCAACGCTTTTCACCTGCCCCCCCGCACTTTCGCATTACGAGCCCGGTCCCAGACCGAACTACTCTACAACAATTTACAACCATTTTCAGTGTGAGGCACTGGAATGGGCGACACCACAGCCCAAGATGGCACCCCGCTGTCAGACCAGTTGGGCCTAGAACATGTACGGGAGGCAAAACACCCCGACACCATCCAATGATATACATACATATCATGCACCAGGAAACTGAGGTCCCCTCCACACCCCAACACAAAAAACCGCACACACAACACCAGCGACGCGCACGCGCGCATGCAACCCACCTCCCAGCATAACTAAGAAGCACTTGGAAAGTGCACAAACCCGTTTCCGACCCTGCCCCCACTTTCCGCATACGGAGCCCGGTACAAGACGTATCTACTTATGGAGAAATTTAAAATTTTGGGAGGGGGGTGTGGAGGAATTGTGGGAAAGGGAAAATGGAAGTTGAAGGCAATTTGGGTGAAATGGTAAGTGTAGGCAAAAACACCCCTCACACCATCAAGATATATATACAAATCAGCCCAGGCATCTGGAGGTCCCTCCACACGCCCAACACAAAAAACCGCACACACAAACACCAGCGAACGCCGCACCCGCATGAAACCCACCCTCCCATGCAAAGCAAAGAAGCACTTGGAAAGATCCACAAACGCCGTTTTCCGACCCTGCCCCCCCACTTCCGCATTACGGAGCCCGGGACAGACGACACTCTAGCAGAAACTTAACAACATTTTCGAGTTGTGCACGGGAAAGTGCGACACCACAGCCCCAAGATGGCAACCCCGCTTGTACAAGCCAAGTTGGGGCCTGAAACGGTACAGTGTAGCAAAAACACCCCACACCACCATATAAAATCTACAATTAAAGCACCAGGCAATCTGAGGGTCCCCCTCCACACCCAACCAAAAAAACCGCACACACAAACACCAGCAACGCGCGCCGCGCGCAGCATACCCACCTCCCAGCATAGCAAAAAAAAAAAAAAAAAAAAAAAAAAAAAAAAAAAAAAAAAAAAAAAAAAAAAAAAAAAAAAAAAAAAAAAAAAAAAAAAAAAAAAAAAAAAAAAAAAAAAAAAAAAAAAAAAAAAAAAAAAAAAATTTTTTTTTTTTTTTTTTTTTTTTTTTTTTTTTTTTTTTTTTTTTTTTTTTTTTTTTTTTTTTTTTTTTTTTTTTTTTTTTTTTTTTTTTTTTTTTTTTCCCCAGCCCAAAACAAAAAAGCAAAAAAAAACCCCGAACCCCCCGGGGCCCCATATACAACCCCCCCCGGGGCAAAAAACCCCTAAAAAGCCAAAAAAAACCCAAAACCCCCGACCCGCCCCCGCATTTTTCCCCAAAAAAAGGGGACCCCCGGGAAAGACCACAATTTTCCATGCCAACTTTTCCCCCTTTTCGAGGGGTTGGAACAAAAATTTTTGGGCGACACACCCCCCCAGTGGCCCCCCCTTGGGCGAACCAAGGGTAGAAAAGGTAATGGGAAAAAATAAAAAAAATAAATATATAAATTTAATGGGGATTGAGGGTTAAAAAAAAAAAAAAAAAAAAAAAAGGGAGGGAATAAAAAATTAATAAAGAAGATTGGGGTAAAAGGTTTTTTTATTGGGTTTGGGAAAAAGGAGAGGTAAAGGGGAGTAATATTATGAAAAATATTAAATTTGGGGGGGGGGAGGGGAATTTGGGAAAAAGAGGGGAAGGGGGGGAGGTTTTTTTTGGGGGTTAAAATTTTAATGTAAAAAAGGTAAAAAAAATTTAAAATTTAAAAAATATAGAAAATTAGGTTTTAGGAAAAAAAAGAAAAAAAAAAAGGGGGGTGATATTGATAATAAAGGATTGGGGAAAAAAGAAAAAAGGTTTTTAAAAAATTTTGGTTTTTTTCCCGATTAAGGGGAGGGGGGGAAAAGGGGGGGGAATTAAAAGAGAAATTTTATAAAATTTGGATGGGGATGATGGGGAAAAAAGGGAAAAAGATGGGTTGTAAGAGAAAATTGGGGGGAGAAAAATTAATTTTTAGGAAAAAAAAAATAAAAAAAAATAAAAAATAAAAAAATTAAAGGGGGATTGGATTTAAAAAGGGGGAAAAAAAAAAAAAAAAGGAAAAGGGGAAAGGGGATGTAAATATGATAAATTTGGGCATTAAAAAAGTGCCACCAACCCCCCTTTTCCACCCTTTCCCCCCCCGCCTTTTCCCAAAATTTTACAGGGGGGCCAAAAAACCACCACTCAACAAAAAAATTTTAAAAAAACCCCCTTTTTGAGGGTCCTAATTTGGGCAACCAAAAACCCCCAAAAACCCAAACCCCCTTGTACAACCCAGTTTGGGTTTAAAAAAATGGTAAAAGAAAAAAAACCCACCCCTCCCCCCCACCCCCAATAAACAACAAACACACCAATCTAAAACCCCACCCACACCCCAAAAAAAAAAAAAAGGGCACACAAAAACCCAGGCAACCGCGCCCCCGGGCCCCCAATTTCCCTAACCCCCCAGTAGCAAAAACACGGGGAAAAGATCCAAAAAATTTTTTCCAAACCCTTGCCCCCCACCCCAAAAACAAACCCCAAAAAAAAAAACCCGCCCCCCATCAACTTTTTTTAAAACCATTTAAAAGGTGGGGCACAAAAAATTTCGAACCCGCCCCAAATTTGGCAAACCCCCGGGTACAAGCCAATTTTCCTAGAAAACATTTTACTTTTAGGAAAAACCCCCCTAAACCCCCCAAAACCCAAGATAAACCCCTTACAAA
>CM060339.1:11057119-11065801 GCA_030674155.1 Stramonita haemastoma | reverse complement strand
AGTCATTGATTCTATGCAGTTCCTGAATCCAGCTATGGAGGTTAGCTTTATGGAGAGCTATGGGTCTCTTTTCATTTTTTAGTACTGGTCAACTATCATTATTGAATATTATCGCTAATGTATAAACTTATTTGAAATGCTAAATGCTTCTGGTGTAGTGTCAGAAAAAATGAGTGGTGCTTAGTTCTGCAGTGGCTATATTATATGTTAGTGGTGCTGTCAGGGTGAAGCAATTCTGTGCCTTGTGGTTCTTTTACTTATCTCCTTCATGGGGAGGGGTCCTTGGATAAAGCTTGGTGCTAGTTACATTTATTTCATTACTGAGTATGTGGAAAGCCTTGCCAGAAAACAGAATGGTTTGTAGCTGCTGTAGCATTTTATAAGAAGTCAACACTGGCCATGGAGATGGGTAACAGGTAGCACTGTAACCATTCAGTTAAAGACTGTTTTCTATTGAATTAAAAGGAGATTCTGACAGATAAAGTTTTTTTTTTTAATAGAAATTTTGGATTTTGCCGCCATACTCTAACAGCTGTATTTTTAAATTTTCAAAAACTCTGATATATTGAACTTAACATTGATTAAAGATGTGTTGTTGTTTTTTACATGGGGGGCCTAACGCAGTTCCTCGTAATTTACGACGAACTGTCTTGTTGGGACAAACTGTGTCAGAACAGCATGCAAGTATGGGTAGGGAATATGTATTCAAATTTTAGACCTCTACAGATGGGTTTACCTCAAGGCTTGGTGGTGGCACCAATTTTATTTAATATATTGTTACATGATCTCTACCTAAACATGTTTCAAATGAAGAAGTCATTGCTCAATATGCAGATGACATGTATGTGGATGAATGTAACAATTAAACATGCAACCCTCAAAAGCGCTTTAAATCATACAAGAAAAGTATACCAAACAACTTGACAAAGTAAATCACTATATTTTAGAAAATGGTTTAAAATTATCGCCAGATAAAACACACATTGTACTCTTTAAGAATGGTATTAATCCTAATGATCTCCCAGAAGATGAATTCATCAAATATCAGCCATCTGTAAAATTCCTTGGGGTTATCACTATTTCTACAGGTGAGATAACCCTCAGGCTGAAAGTGGTCCAAACATGTTTAGAAAGAAATTCTGGGGTCAATTTTTTTTTCTTTTTAAACACTCTTATCAGGCATCTCTTTTTAGTTCTTATTTTTCCATGAATGAAAACATTTTAATGTTTAATATAAAATCTACAATAATTAATTGAAAACAAAAGAGTTCCTTTTGAAGGTATGTGAACTGTTTGGTTAATGATAAAGGTCCTTGTCTCAATTTGTAGATGTAGGGGTGGGGTGGGGGTGAAGGTGAATATCTAAAAAAAAAAAAATGTTCTTCAAAGAAAATGTTGTTACGACCTGTAGATGATTGAAAAATCTTTTATCTCGTCAAAAAAAGTTGAAGCAGTAGCCTACCCAAATCTGTCTAAGAAGTTGCTGCAGCGCATTGCATATTCTGTGTCTTTTTTTTTTTAATAGAATTTTTGTTTGGAAAAGGCTTTCTTGTAGAATCAGTCAGAAGTATGGGGGATGGGATAGCCTGGTGGTTAAAGCATTGCACTGACAGCCTGGTGGTTAAAGCATTGCACTGACAGCCTGGTGGTTAAAGCATTGCACTGACAGCCTGGTGGTTAAAGCATTGCACTGACAGCCTGGTGGTTAAAGCATTGCACTGACAGCCTGGTGGTTAAAGCATTGCACTGACAGCCTGGTGGTGAAAGCATTGCCCTCATGATCCACAGCCTGGTGGTTAAAGCATTGCACTGACAGCCTGGTGGTTAAAGCATTGCACTGACAGCCTGGTGGTGAAAGCATTGCCCTCATGATCCACAGCCTGGTGGTTAAAGCATTGCACTGACAGCCTGGTGGTTAAAGCATTGCACTGACAGCCTGGTGTTAAAGCATTGCACTGACAGCCTGGTGTTAAAGCATTGCACTGACAGCCTGGTGGTTAAAGCATTGCACTGACAGCCTGGTGGTTAAAGCATTGCACTGACAGCCTGGTGGTTAAAGCATTGCACTGGCAGCCTGGTGGCTAAAGCATTGCCCTGACAGTCTGGTGGTTAAAGCATTGCACTGACAGCCTGGTGGTTAAAGCGTTGCACTGACAGCCTGGTGGTTAAAGCATTGCACTAACAGCCTGGTGGTTAAAGCGTTGCACTGACAGCCTGGTGTTAAAGCATTGCCCTCATGATTCACAGCCTGGTGGTTAAAGCATTGCCCTCATGATCCACAGCCTGGTGGTTAAAGCATTGCACTGACAGCCTGGTGGTTAAAGCATTGCACTGACAGCCTGGTGTTAAAGCATTGCACTGACAGCCTGGTGGTTAAAGCATTGCCCTGACAGCCTGGTGGTTAAAGCATTGCCCTGACAGCCTGGTGGTTAAAGCATTGCACTGACAGCCTGGTGGTTAAAGCATTGCACTGACAGCCTGGTGGTTAAAGCATTGCACTGACAGCCTGGTGGTTAAAGCATTGCACTGACAGCCTGGTGGTTAAAGCATTGCACTGACAGCCTGGTGGTTAAAGCATTGCACTGACAGCCTGGTGGTTAATTAAAGCATTGCACTGACAGCCTGGTGGTTAAAGCATTGCACTGACAGCCTGGTGGTTAATTAAAGCATTGCACTGACAGCCTGGTGGTTAAAGCATTGCACTGACAGCCTGGTGGTTAATTAAAACATTGCACTGACAGCCTGGTGGTTAAAGCATTGCACTGACAGCCTGGTGGTTAAAGCATTGCACTGACAGCCTGGTGGTTAAAACATTGCACTGACAGCCTGGTGGTTAAAGCATTGCACTGACAGCCTGGTGGTTAAAGCATTGCACTGACAGCCTGGTGGTTAAAGCATTGCACTGACAGCCTGGTGGTTAAAGCATTGCACTGACAGCCTGGTGGTTAAAGCGTTGCACTGACAGCCTGGTGGTTAAAGCATTGCACTGACAGCCTGGTGGTTAAAGCGTTGCACTGACAGCCTGGTGTTAAAGCATTGCCCTCATGATTCACAGCCTGGTGGTTAAAGCATTGCCCTCATGATCCACAGCCTGGTGGTTAAAGCATTGCACTGACAGCCTGGTGGTTAAAGCATTGCACTGACAGCCTGGTGTTAAAGCATTGCACTGACAGCCTGGTGGTTAAAGCATTGCACTGACAGCCTGGTGGTTAAAGCATTGCCCTGACAGCCTGGTGGTTAAAGCATTGCACTGACAGCCTGGTGGTTAAAGCATTGCACTGACAGCCTGGTGGTTAAAGCATTGCACTGACAGCCTGGTGGTTAAAGCATTGCACTGACAGCCTGGTGGTTAAAGCATTGCACTGACAGCCTGGTGGTTAAAGCATTGCACTGACAGCCTGGTGTTAAAGCATTGCCCTCATGATTCACAGCCTGGTGGTTAAAGCATTGCCCTCATGATCCACAGCCTGGTGGTTAAAGCATTGCACTGACAGCCTGGTGGTTAAAGCATTGCACTGACAGCCTGGTGTTAAAGCATTGCACTGACAGCCTGGTGGTTAAAGCATTGCACTGACAGCCTGGTGGTTAAAGCATTGCCCTGACAGCCTGGTGGTTAAAGCATTGCACTGACAGCCTGGTGGTTAAAGCATTGTACTGACAGCCTGGTGGTTAAAGCATTGCACTGACAGCCTGGTGGTTAAAGCATTGCACTGACAGCCTGGTGGTTAAAGCATTGCACTGACAGCCTGGTGGTTAAAGCATTGCACTGACAGCCTGGTGGTTAATTAAAGCATTGCACTGACAGCCTGGTGGTTAAAGCATTGCACTGACAGCCTGGTGGTTAAAGCATTGCACTGACAGCCTGGTGGTTAAAGCATTGCACTGACAGCCTGGTGGTTAATTAAAGCATTGCACTGACAGCCTGGTGGTTAAAGCATTGCACTGACAGCCTGGTGGTTAATTAAAGCATTGCACTGACAGCCTGGTGCTTAAAGCATTGCACTGACAGCCTGGTGGTTAAAGCATTGCACTGACAGCCTGGTGGTTAAAACATTGCACTGACAGCCTGGTGGTTAAAGCATTGCACTGACAGCCTGGTGGTTAAAGCATTGCACTGACAGCCTGGTGGTTAAAGCATTGCACTGACAGCCTGGTGGTTAAAGCATTGCACTGACAGCCTGGTGGTTAAAGCATTGCACTGACAGCCTGGTGGTTAAAGCATTGCACTGACAGTCTGGTGGTTAAAGCATTGCACTGACAGCCTGGTGGTTAAAGCGTTGCCCTCATGATATATACAACAACCTGGGTGTGAGCCACCACCAAGATCCTGTTTGAACAGATTTTTTCCTTGGAGTTAACATCAGCTGTCAACTCCACTCCCCCCTAAGTCCTTTGGATGAGAGTATAAACCTACATGTCATGTGTGAATGCATGCAGAACATCTAGTGCACATGTTTAAACCTGTTCCAGAATTCACAAGTGTAGGCCATATGTACCAGTGGGAATGGATAACAAAAATGGACAACAAATCTCATGCATTGTGTTGTGTTTAGACATCATCCCCAAAGTCAGAATGTAGCTAGCTGCCTTAATGGTGGATAGTACAGTGACCTACACAAAATCTCTTCATTGTTGAACACTGGAACTCCAGCTGAGGAATGTGGAAAAAAACACAACACACCAAAGGATAGCCCCCCTCCCCCCACCCCCCAAAAAAAAAGAAAGAAGCCTCTTTCTGTCAGATTCTGAAGCTGTTGTGTTTTTGTTTTGTTTGGGTTTGTTGTGGGTTTTTGTTGTTGTTGTTGTTGTTGGTGGTGGTGGTTTTTTTGGGGGGTGTTGGTTATTTTTACTTCAAAGAACTTCATTAAAAGGCAATTGAAAATGCTGAATTTCATTTTTCTTCTTTGTTTATTCTGATTTCTAAGTGGAGGACAGCCAGCCCTGGGACTGGGGACAGAGGGCTGGTGGTCAGGTCATCCCAGGTGCCCTACAGCCATGAGACTGCAGCACCTGTCAGGTAAGGACGTTGACCTTTTACTCTTTTTTTGCTCTCTCCATTCCTTGGGTAGCGTACAGTGAGATTTTTACATATGCATTCTCTTCCTTCCCCTACCTACCTACCCAACTCGAAAAACATCCCTCCCCCCAAAAAAATTCCAAACAAAAAATGCATAAACTACACTCTCTCTTGCTCAGCCCAAATCCATAAAACTACACTCAACTTGTACTTTTTAAACTATACTTTGCTAAAAAAAAAAAAAAAAGCTCACAATACTACTCTACACTTGAACTGGAAATAAAAGATTTGGATTGGATTTCCTCTGCTAAAACTAACCAATGATTTGGGCTAAGCCTTGAGGTTCAACAAGGGTAAGTGTATGCCTTGTTTTAATTACAACCCCCCCCCCCCCCCTGTCCAATTTAGGTAGCTGTAGTCTGACTTTAGGGATGGTGTGTCATCCATTCCTACTAGCACCACCAAATGGGTTTCCAGAATAATTGTGCAAGATATTCTGTGTGCATTTGCACACAGGGTCTTGGTTTATAGTCTTGTTGGAAGGACCTTGACATTCAGCTTGATTGTTCTCAATAGGAAGGACGGTGGCAGAATGGCTAAGACGTTCGCCTGCCAATATGTAAATCGTGAGTTTCTGGGTTCGAACCCAGCCTCGCCCTTTCTTCCCAGTTTGACGAAAAAATCGAACTGAATGTCAAAGTCATTCGGATGAGACTCGAAACCGAGGCCCCGTGTGCGAATGCACGCAGAACATCTTGCGCACACGTTAAAACCCCGTTCCACCTTTCGGAAGAGTAGGCCATCGTGTGCCGGTAGGAGCGGATGACAAAATTATAACAAACCAGCATGCACACAGGTGTCGTGTTTAGACACCATCCTGAAGAAAAATCGGGGAGTTGGAGTTGGGGATCTTTGCGCCTGGTGGCAGCATGATCTGTGGCTCTGTAGGTCAAATGCAAGCGCTTTGATTTGTCTTTACAAGAGATAGCGCTATACAAATTCCATGTATTAATTAATTAATATTATCCTGGGAATCCAAAGGCAAGGCTAGGACTCTGACCCAGAGCCTGGCAGATGACTTGTTGGGCAGAGGAGGGTCTTGACTGACCTGCCTCCTTCCTCCTGACACTGCTGAAATTAAAGGATATACATTTACACTGCTAAAGTAAAACCATGTTCACTGCTGAAATAAAAGGATATACATTTACACTGCTAAAGTAAAACCATGTTCACTGCTGAAATTAAAGGAGATACATTTACACTGCTAAAGTAAAACCATGTTCACTGCTGAAATAAAAGGAGATACATTTACACTGCTGAAGTAAAACCATGTTCACTGCTGAAATAAAAGGAGATACATTTACACTGCTGAAGTAAAACCATGTTCACTGCTGAAATAAAAGGAGATACATTTACACTGCTGAAGTAAAACCATGTTCACTGCTGAAATAAAAGGAGATACATTTACACTGCTGAAGTAAAACCACATGCACTGCTGAAATAAAAGGAGATACGTTTACACTGCTAAAGTAAAACCATGTTCACTGCTGAAATAAAAGGAGATACATTTACACTGCTAAAGTAAAACCACATGCACTGCTGAAATAAAAGGAGATACATTAACACTGCTGAAGTAAAACCACATGCACTGCTGAAATTCATAACGTATAAAACTATTACATTTATACTGCTAAAAATAAACCTATAAAACTGCACTACATTTTCACTGCTATAAAATAGCATTATAAAAATGCATAACTAAAAATCAATGGATAAAGTATAACGCCTATACTGTTATATATAAAGCAAACTTGCTATAAAAACAAACCTTAAATTTGTAATACCTCAACACTGCTAAAAAAAAAGCAACTTTAAAACTACAATATTGCCATTGAGAGTACTATAGAACTGCACTACTGCTACAGGGCTAAAAGTTAAACTAATGCACTACTTGACCTACACTGGTAAAAGTAAAAAATCTATAATCTGCATTACATGTACACTACTAAAAGTTGAAACCTATAATCTGCACTACATGTACACTACTTGAAGCCTATAAAACTACAATCCTGAGAAGTATTGCAAAACTGCGCTACACCAATACTGCTAAATAAAAAAAAACTGCATCTACACTGGAAGTAAAAAAAAAAAAAACCCTATAAAACTGTTATACATGTACACTAAAATTAGAAACATAAAGCTGCGCTTCACCTATACTACTAAAATTTAATACTGCACTAGACCATTGAAAATAAAAATCTATAAAACTGCACTGCATATAAACTGTTCAAGAATCTATGAAACCGCACTACACCTATACCACAAAATAAAAACCCATGAACCTGCACTGCATATAAACTGTTTAAGAATCTATGAAACCGCACTACACCTATACCACTTAAAGTAAAAGCCTATGAAACTGCACTAAACCTATACCACTAAAAGTAAAAACCTGTCAAACTGCACTACACCTATATTGCTAAAAGGTTAAACAATACTACACCTATACTAATAGCAAAAACCTAGAAAACTGCACTACACCTATATTGCTGAAAGGTTAACACTACATCTATAAACCAATGAAACTGCACAATGCCTATACTAAAAGTAAAAACCTATAAAACTGCACAACACCTTTAAGTAAAAATCAATCAAACTGCACTACACCTATATTGCTAAAAGGTTTAACAGCACATCTATACTAATAGTAAAAACCTATATAACTGCACAACGCCTATACTAAAAGTAAAAACTGATAAAACTGCACAACACCTATACTAAAGATAGAATCCTTTGAAACTGCACTACACTTGAACTAAAAAAAAAAACCTATAAAAATGCACTACACCTACATTTAAAGTAAAAAACCTTTAAAACTGCAGTACACTTGTGCTAAAAGTAGAAACCTATAAAACTGCTCTAACCCACACTATTAAAGTAAAAACCTATAACACTGCAGTACACCTAAACTAAGATAAAACTGACAAAACTGCAGTACACCTAAACTAAAATTTAAAAAAGTATAAAACTGCAGTACAGCTAAACTAAAATTAAAAAAAAAACTGATAAAACTGCAGTACATCTAATCTAAAATATAAACCTACAAAGCTGCAGTACACCTAAACTAAAATAAAAACCTACAAAACTGCAGTACACCTAAACTACTAAAATACAAAGCAATAAACCTGCACTACATCTAAAATAGAATGACCTATAAAACTGCACTGCACCTAAAATACTAAAATAAAAATAACCTGTACTTCACCTAAACAACTAAATAAAAAAAAACCATGCACTTCACCTAAACCACTAAAAAAAAAAACCCTGCACTTCACCTAAACAACTATAAAAAAAACAACAACACCTGCACTTCAGCTGAACTACTTAAAAAAACACCTGCACTTCACCTAAAGGACTAAAAAAAACCAATCTGCTCTTTACCAAAAAAAATAATAACCTGCACTTTACCTAAACAACAACAAAAAAGCATAGCCTACACTTCACCTAAACGACTAAAATAAAATTGCCCTGCACTTCACCTACACCTACAGGTAAAAAGGCAAAGGTTTCTGGTAACCTAGGTGGTGGTAGGGGATGGAGGCGTGGGAGAATATTGAGGGCAGCGCCCATCTCCTCTCTCCCTCGCTGCTTTACCTTACCTGACC
>CM060339.1:11039619-11044619 GCA_030674155.1 Stramonita haemastoma | reverse complement strand
AGAGACCCAGTGTCAGATCAGACCTAGAGACCCAGTGTCAGATCAGGCCTAGAGACCTAGTGTTAGATCAGGCCTAGAGACCCAGTGTCAGATCAGGCCTAGAGACCCAGTGTCAGATCAGGCCTAGAGACCCAGTGTCAGATCAGACCTAGAGACCCAGTGTCAGATCAGACCTAGAGACCTAGTGTCAGATCAGACCTAGAGATCCAGTGTCAGATCAGGCCTAGAGACCCAGTGTCAGATCAGACCTACAGACCCACGTCCAATTTTTTTCACAGCCGAAAATCTAGTTTGATATTTTGTGGTTGAATGCCCATTTATATTGCTGCAATTTTGAGCAAGATTACTTATTGAAAACTTCACATAGAGTTGTATTCTTCTTCATTTTTTTGACTGGTACACACAATCATTCCACCAAGAGTCATAACATTTTCACCAAGAGTCATGACAACAAGTACATGCATTAGGTTTGCAAACTTAATGAACACACACATGCTGTGTGATCATCAACTGACACATCAAGTGAACACACCCATGCTGTGTGATCATCAACTGACACATCAAGTGAACACACCCATGCTGTGTGATCATCAACTGACACATCAAGTGAACACACCCATGCTGTGTGATCATCAACTGACACATCAAGTGAACACACCCATGCTGTGTGATCATCAACTGACACATCAAGTGAACACACCCATGCTGTGTGATCATCAACTGACACATCAAGTGAACACACCCATGCTGTGTGATCATCAACTGACACATCAAGTGAACACACCCATGCTGTGTGATCATCAACTGACACATCAAGTGAACACACCCATGCTGTGTGATCATCAACTGACACATCAAGTGAACACACCCATGCTGTGTGATCATCAACTGACACATCAAGTGAACACACCCATGCCGTGTGATCATCAACTGACACATCAGGTGAACACACCCATGCTGTGTGATCATCAACTGACACAACTGGAAGAAAAAATAAATATACTTGTATGTTGATCTTTAATTCCGTTCATTTAATGACCTGGATTTTCACAGACGGGTTCAGTTCTGGGGAGGGGGTGGCCTGCACTGCCTATTGTCCCGCCATCAAGGAGTCAGGGCTTTCTGAGCACCTGCCTTGATTGCCTTGGTGTATATGGCCAAGCTTAGTGCTCTTGTCTTGTCCCTGCAACTGATTCCGAGGTCAGATAAGTAATACTTTTTGGTCTGTGCGGATTCGCTCTCGGCTCTGGAGCCTATCGCTTGTAAGAACATAAGCCATCCTAAGCTTCAGGAGTTCTACGAACTGTTTTCTTCCTTGAGACGGGACGAGTGTGATGTTTTAGTGTGAATCCTGGGGTATATGGGCTTTTGGGGCAATGATTCGGTTGACCGACTCACCAGGTGTGCCAGGGAGCAGGAGGTTTCTGGGTCCACAGTGCCGTTCCCAGATCTGAAACCTAGAAGCGAACAATATGTGCACTCCCTCTGGTAGGAGGAATGGAAGGCTCAGACAGACAACAAACTTTTTCAGATGGTCCCAACCCAAAAGAGGGTTTCCCTCTGTGTGTTAAAAACCAAAGAGAAGCAACAGTGCTCACCAGGATACACACCGGTCATTCTCGTATCACTCACGTTCATTTGATGAAAGGCAATAGAACCCCATGGTGCCTGACTTGTGATGTGCAGGCAGCCATCAAGCATCTGCTCCTGGAATGTCGGGATGTTCAGGATATTAGGCACAAGCATTTTACCGCAGACTCCCTAATGATCTTTTTTCGAGATGTTCCACAGGACACCATTGTTAACTTCCTGAGAGAATCGTGCTTTTTCCGTCTGAGATGAGTGAAAGTGGTATAGTTGGTCTCTAAGGAAAAGGCTGTTTTAAGGTATGGGGTTTTGGTTTTATCTCATATTATGTGTGAGCGATGTGTTTTTCCCACAACATGGTGGCCATCCTGGGCTGACTCTTACAGTTGACCAGGCCGTGGATACAAGCAAGGATAGTAAAGTTGGTTTTATACCCCGTTTTAATCTGTATATAGCTGCACAGTTTTGATATGAGCTTTAAAATGTGACGAGGTGACAGCCTCGAAATGGCCTGTGTGGTCAGCCCTGCTATAAGCTACATGATTGGATTGGATGCACACACATATAAAAAACCCCACATAAACAAAACCGCAAGCATGCATTAACCCGTGCAGACACATAACGTTTGCACAGTACCAGAGCCCAAGGCACCAAGAGTGTCAAAGTCAAAGTCAATTTTTTTTTTCAGATAGCACATTGAGTAAGCATGGATTTGCTTTTTTTCATCAAGCCATCTATCTAAAAAAAAAAAAAAAGCAGAGAAAAACATTTCACCAACATTAATTAGCCAACATGATTTCAACAGCCTTAAAAATACAACATGCCTATAAAAAATACAAGCAACAACACTAGCAACAAAAACAGAAACACAAACACACACACACACACAAACCCACTCAAAAGTCTCTCTCTCTCTCTCTCTCTCTCTCTCTCTCTCTCTCTCTCTCTCTCTCTCTCTTTCTCTCTCTCTCTCTCTCTCTCTCTCTCTCTCTCTCTCTCTCTCTCTCTCTCTCTCTCTCTCTCTCTCTCTCTCTCTCTCTCACACACACACACACACACCACACACACACACACACACACACACACACGCTCGCGCGCGCGCGCGCGCGCTCGCGCGCGCGCACACACACACAGAGTTCGCACGCTCCTCCACACAGCACGTATGCACGTAGGTGCATGCACGGATTTAAAGTTAAAAAAAAATCATTTAGTGTCACACAAACAACTTATATCAGTTACAATGTCAATGATACCATTATTTAAGACTTAAAGAAAAGAATCAATGAAAAGTCAATAAGCAATTATGTCAGATTACAATATCTTCATACTTTAGTTCATACATTATATATTAGAAGGAAGAAAAGAAAAAACATCAAACTCAACAATACCATATGATAATACCCATCACCACTGAGAGGAAACATAAACACTAAAAATATACAAACAAATAAACAAACAAACAAAAACCAAAAAAAATTCAAACAGACAAAATAAAAAAAAGCAGTAAAGGGGAGGGGGGTGGGAAGGATGGGGAGGGGGTATCAAGGAGGAAGGGGGAAAACACAAACAGCAAATGGAAGAATTATAGTAATAATTTATGATTATATTAATAAATAAATAAACCCTACACATACGAACAAAAAAAACAAATGTGATGGGGTGGTAATTAGATTACCTCCCATGTGATCAGAGCGCTGTCGCAGAATTGTGTTACCGGACACACCTGCGAATTGTGCGATGCTCTGTTTCCTTGGGTGGTGGTCAAAAGCCCTCCATTGCATACACTTTGCCTTCATGGTGAACGGTATAATTTATGCAACCTCTTTTTAGAGGTCACGTCCTAACTGGCTAGCTGTACCCACCCGAGAAGCTGTGCAGAGATGGGATATATGGGCCAATGTCCATTCTAGTACACAAACAAACAAAAAACCAACAAAAAACACAAAGAACATCAAAAACAACAACCCCCCACAAATAAAACAATTAAAAAAAAGAAAAAAATGAAAAAGGGCCTTAACCACTGATCAAAGTAATATAAATTTAATAGTGCTAATAGTCCTTTCAATAAAAATAATAAAGTAAGTTCAAAAATTGTTTATACTGAAACTATTGAACTGGGTAAGAAAAATGCATGAAAAAAGTGTCTCCAATCTAGTCATCAGATTAGTGGTTTGGTTTTCTCCTTTTGAATTTGCAGGATGTACAGGTGTTTACATACATGACATATACCCTTTCCTGTTCATAGATAAATTTATAAAAATTAACAAAAAACAAAAAAAAAGCAAAAAAACCCCAACCAAACAAAAAAAGAACACAACAGCAACAAAAAAAACGTTCTCCTCCTTTCCCCACTTCCACATACATATAACAATCAAGATGTAGATTTTTCAGTCACCATAGACCACATGTGAAAGATTTTTAGGGTGAGCAGAGAGTACAATTATCTTTAATCTAATCTAAATATGGTTGATTGGATTCATGATTACATCTTAAACATTTTTGCATAAGTGCATTAAGTGATTTTTCAACTGATTTTTTAACTGGTTATTATTTTTGATACATTTTAAACGTGTTGGGAGCTTGTTCCATAAATCACTACCTGAATATAAGAAGCTTGTTTTGCAAAGATTATTTCTGGGTCTGGGAAATGTTAGTAGATGGTTATGCCTATGCTCATTAATTTTGAATCTATTGGTGATCTTGGGAGGGGCATTACCATTGACAACTTTTTGTACAAATAGAGCTTTATTGAAATAAAGCCTGTCTTGGAATGTAAGAATATTTTTTTGCTTATAATCATTGATGGTTAGGGAGCTTGATTTTAATAGTACAAGTTTTAGTGCTCTTTGATATAATTGATGAATGAATTTTAAATTAGTTTCACTGCAGGTGTCCCAAAGAGATGAGGCATAGTTAACTATAGGCAAGATATGTCCACAAAAAAGAGTTTGCGTGAATGATTATCTAGGAAGTGGTTTTTTTTTTTTGGATAACTGATGTACCTTGTTTGTAAGACATTTTCCGAGTGCCATCACATGGTCAGTCCAAGTAAGATTTTTGTCAATAAATACTCCCAGAATGTTGTGTGAGTCAACTTCTTCAATAATTTTTTGATATATCAGTAGAGGTTGAAATTTACGTTTCATGTTTTGCCTCTTTTGTCCTGCTAGTACGTACATACTCTTTGTTTTTTGTGCATTTAAGGACATACGGTTTAATTGAGTCCAAGTAATCAATCTGTTGATATTGTTTTGAAGTTTGAGTGTTTGTCTTTGGGGTCAGTATCACAACAATAGACTAAAGCCTCTGTTATTGAAGACAAAGAAGGAAATCTTTTAACGGAAAACAATGCCATCCTCCAACGCTGGACAGAATACTGTGGGGGATTGTACAACTACCCACTACGCCCAGAC
>CM060339.1:11032119-11034619 GCA_030674155.1 Stramonita haemastoma | reverse complement strand
GTATAGGTCGAATGCAAGTGTTTGATTGTTTTGGCAAAATAAAGCACTCTATAATTTTTTTGTATCAGTAGTAGTAGTAGTAGTAGTAGTAGTAGTAGTAGTAGTAGTAGTAGTAGTAGTTGTAGTAGTAGTAGTAGTAGTAGAAGTAGTAGTAGTAGTAGTAGTAGTAGTAGTAGTAGTAGTAGTAGTAGTAGTAGTAGTAGTAGTAGTAGTAGTAGTAGTAATCATTATTATCATTATTCAGAAGATTTCTCCTTATCACCTAAATACCTAGAACATTACAGTCTTTTAATTGATAACCAATCAAAAATCAGGAAAAATGAATCATGTCACACAGCTCTTACTAGCATTGTAGATACTTGGCACAACAGTATAAATGGTAACAAATTTTGTGGAGCCCTTGTATATTTTGCCAAAGCCTTTGATGTAATCAACCACGAACTGCTATGCAAAAACTATTGATGTATGAAATATCTGATCACAATATGATGCTAATCAGATCATTCCTGCATAACACACAACAATATATTTTGATAAATACCACAAAACTATGATGCTAATCAGATCATTCCTGCATAACACACAACAATATATTTTGAGAAATACCACAAAACTATGTGCACTACATGTAAAATATAGAATACAACAAGGATCTGTTTCAGGCCCACTTTTGTTTTCTACATAATTGTGTTAATGACGTTTCACTCTACATCTAAGAATCATGCGATTTTTTTTCCTGATGACACTACAATTCATACTAGTCATACCAGTCGTAACAAAATAACTACCTCATTACAAGATAGTGTTGGTGCTTTAAGCAAATGGTGCACTTACAAACACATGTCACTTAACCCCCAATAGACCAAAGTCATGCTTATTACAAAACAACAAAAAAGACAAAACATGACAACTAGACTTCCACCTGTATCAATCAACACTGAAACTATTGACGAAGTTGATAATCACAAACTTCTAAGGCACAAAGATTCACTAGGT
The DNA here is from genome assembly GCA_030674155.1 of Stramonita haemastoma. NCBI lineage: Eukaryota > Metazoa > Mollusca > Gastropoda > Neogastropoda > Muricidae > Stramonita > Stramonita haemastoma. The sequence goes on along the minus strand of CM060339.1, from coordinate 11,033,623 downwards.
GCTTATTTTGTCTTATACATTTTTTTTTTCAACATATATTCTAAGCATATTTTCTTTCTCTTTTTATCATTGTCTTTTGAGGGCAGCTTCAAAAGGCCACAGGAATATCAAATATTCCTTTGAATGCAATTGACACTTTTAAATTTTGAAAAATGTCTTGCTGTAAGGTACCACAGCAGGTGGAGTTTCAATCACCGCCGGGACCTCTGATGAGGGCTCATCCAGGAGCCGAAACTCGAGTCAGGTCAGGCCAAAGGCATGGTTCTTACACAGAAATACCTACAATGCTGCAACTGAAAGACATTATTCTCTAGAATTTATTTTCATTTCATTTTTTTTTTTTTAAATTTGAATCTTTGATAAGTCATTTTCAAAATGATTGAGAAGTTGGTACCTGCACTTGTCTTTCCTCACTACTTTTTCCTCAATAAAACTTCTAGGTATTGTGATTTCCAACAACATTTCATGGATGGCCCACATAACTAAGCTTTGCCAAACAGTTTCCAAACAAGTGTACCCGTTATGCAAAACCAAGCAACTTACATGCCAGAAAACTATTCCTACGCACTGAACATTTTATCTTCTATTAATTATTGTTCTGTATAGCAAACTTTCTTGACAGTGTTACCCAGTTACCTTCTCTGATTACTGTCTGTGTCATTGTGCCCTTCCCCTCTTTCTCTCTATCTGTCTCTGTCTCTGTCGCTCGCTCTCTCTCTCTCTTGACAGGAGGTGGATTGATGTTTTCAGTTGTTTATTCATCTTGTTCTCTTGTTTGCTCCTTACCTATTAACACCTTTCTATTCTTCCATAATCAAAATATGTTTATTGTGACTTCTGATTTTTGTCTTCTGATCGAGTGCATTTATTACCTTATCATACATAGTGTCCTTATTCTTGTGTGTTCTTTGGTACTGCGTAAAGTTTTATTGTTTAGTATCTTTCCAACTTGATGTATCCCTGAAAAGGGCGGGGACTGGATGTAAAAAAGCACACGAGTGCTTATCTATTATCCTCGAATAAAAGACTTTGCCTTGCCTTGCCTTGTCTCTCTCTCTCTCTCTCTCTCTCTCTCTCTCTCTCTCTCTCTCTCTCTCTCTCTCTCTCTCTCTCTCTCTCTCTCTCTCTCTCTCTCTCTCTCTCTCTCTCTCTGAATGTCTCACCTATTGTCTAAACTTGCTTACCATCCATAATGAGAAATCTTTTATTTATTCTCTATCTATCTATCTATCTATCTATCTATCTATCTATCTATCTATCTATCTATCTATCTATCTATCTATCTATCTATCTATCTATCTATCTATCTATCTATCTATCTATCTATCTATCTATCTATCTAACTACTTATCCATCCATCCATCCATCCATCCATCCATCCATCTATCTATCTATCTATCTATCTATCTATCTATCTATCTATCTATCTATCTATCTATCTATCTATCTATCTATCTATCTATCTATCTATCTATCTATCTATCTATCTATCTATCTATCTATC
>CM060339.1:11002119-11017119 GCA_030674155.1 Stramonita haemastoma | reverse complement strand
GAAAAATAAATATACTTGTATGTTGATCTTCAATTCCGTTCATTTAATGGCCTGGATATGTATCCCCATTCCAGTTTATCTCTTTGACTTTATGACATACACACTGTGTAAAATCTTTGTGAATATGATTTGTGAGAAGGCTTGGTGCCCCATTTTTTCACAAATCATAATATTTTCTTGGTTTGTCACAAGGGTGGGACTGACATAAGCTACAGCATGATGTTCTTCCCCTGTTATGCTACCATCAGCTTGTGCTCATGTAGTTATTTATTGAATAACAGTTATTTGAACCAACAAGGGGGGGCATGACTGCAGAAACACACACACACACACACACACACACACACACACACACACACACACACACACACACACACACACACACACACAATGCACACACACACACACACACACACACACACACACACACACACACACACACACACAAACACACACACACACACACACACACACACAAAATGCACACACAAACACAAGCGCAGTCCTTCATATGCATGCACATACACACTTGACTTACTGGACTTATACCTATGATTACCCTGGGGAACAAAGGGCCGCAACAACACACTTCCAATGGACTCGGTTCTGGGAGATGCTCTTTAGGCCTAACTCAGCCCACATCATTCCAGCTGCCTTTGTCTCTGCTTCAATGCTTGTGTGTTAGGTCTGTTTTGGTTGACCCACTTTCTACTTCCCTTTTGGGTTCCAGTCAAGGGCCTGCCTAGTAGCATTTGAAGCAGGCTTGCCGAGTGTAGGCCTATGGACGATCCATCACTATTTCCTTTTCTTGACGTCAGACTTGACTGGGGCGTGTCTGGTCCTGTCTCAAAGTTGTTTGTGGGAGATGACTTCTGGCCACCTGATACCAAGGATATTCCTAAGGCATTTGTAAGTAAAACGTCTGGAGTTTGTGGGTATTGGTGAGTGTGCATACACAATGCCAAGAATTAAGTGAATACCAAGTAGATGCGGCAATTCATCCTCTTGATTTCTGTCCTATCCCAACTTTTGCACAATAACAGAGCCCAGGGCACCATGAGAGTGCTCTGTAGTATGCATACATACTTAACTAGCATCCTTGATATAGGTGGCACTGTTCTTGTGACCACAGCCCCAAAGAGTGCAACCTGCCTTGACTATAGAAGCTGATTAAAGCTCATAATGATTTATATTAAACTTCAACCTCCTAACACACAGAACATCTTGCGCACACGTTAAATCTTGTTCTGCTTTTCGTAAGAGTAGGCCATCGTGTGCTGGTGGGAACAGATAACAATATTTACAAAACTGCATACACACGGGGCCGGATGAAAAAAAGCACATGATTGCTTATTATGTTATCCTCAATATAAAAGAATAAATAAATAAATAAATAAATAAATAAATAAGTAAATAAATAAATAAATAAATAAATAAATAAATAAATAAATAAATAAATAAATAAATAAATAAGTAAATAGCAAGTATTTTTGGAATGAAGGCTGGCACAGTGTATGCAGAAACACACAGTATTACATGTAGTTACAAAATTAAAGTAACCTACGTTAGGAGGTTGAAGTTTGATTGAAATTATTACAAATCTATTGTGGGGGAAGGAAAAGTTATGCTGAGTATTGGCACACAGAGCATACAATTAATGTTCATAGCTGTATAACCACTAGACTTATGTTATTAGGGAGCGTCTGAATGATTGATTATTATCATAAGTTCTTATTGGGAGGGACGTAACTTCTCCTTTCTCCACAATAAACTCATAATCATTTCAATTGAACGTTAACCTCCTAATGTAGGTCTAGTTTAATTCTGTAATAATCACTCGCCTATTGCTCCTGGAAGGGAAGCTACGTTGAGATTTTAGAGAAAAGGAAGGACAGTGGCTCCAGTTACCACAACAGAGAAATCAGACAATATCAGCTGTTACCTTTGTTTACATGCATTTGTTCTTTACATATTACCATGAGTTCGGATATCCACCCATTTTATTTACAATGCATATAACCATCAAGGGCTTTGTGACTGAAGTACATACTACTTCCTTTTTTGTAAAACTTGGGAAATGTTCTCCCATTGGTCCAGCCTGTGGATATCATAATAGTTTTCAAGGACTTGGGAAATGTTCTCCCATTGGTCCAGCCTGTGGATATCATAATAGTTTTCAAGGACTTGGGAAATGTTCTCCCATTTGTCCAGCCTGTGGATATCATAACAGTTTACAAGGACGCCCCTGCTTTGGCTGCTGTGCTTCACCTAGTGGCCCAGGTTGAGTGTGCCTTGTAGTGCAGAGTGTCTATTCTGCTGTGCTTCACCTAGTGGCCCAGGTGGAGTGTGCCTTGTAGTGCAGAGTGTCTATTCCAGCCACTGTGAGAGTCTCTTTCACCCAGCACCAAATGTCTGTTTGCCCACAGGTGCTTGCAATTTTGTATGACAAATGAATGACTGTTCTTGGGCTTTCCCCTGTAGAATCCGTGTCTTCTCTATGTACAGCTTCAAGTGTTTTACAAAGTTTTTCATTCTCAGCAAATACTGTTATCTCAGCAGGTTCATTGTGTATACCTGGCTTACTTGGTTTCAATAACGACAAAACAATTGACACACATTTACTAGCATGCATTTTCTCATCACTTGTTTTCAGTGATTACAAAGCATGACCTCTTTGTCTTGTAACTAGAGTTAGTAGCATGCACGTTTTCAAAGCTAGTTCTTTCAAATTGAGTTTTTCTGATGGGTAAAAATTATCAATGTACTCAGGCACTGTACGTACATCCCAAGTGTCTGTATATTTGTGTAAACATTCTCTACTCCGATAGCAATAGAGAGTCATCTAAATACACAGTAGACAGATGACTCTTCTCGCTCAAGGTAGAAAACACTGTTTTCATCAGTTCTGTGAACTTACATGGTGCAAGAGCAAGTCCATTTGGCATACAGCCAAACTGCCATAGCTGTCCTTCCCACTCAAATCTGAGAAAATTTCTTTGCTCATTTGCATCTGCTACTGAGTAGTAGGCATCTTTCATGTCAATAGAAGCCATAAGACAACCTCATGTCACTAGCTTCAAAGCTGTCTGTAAAGTCTCCATCTTGAAATGATGATAAGTAATGTCTTCATTGAATTTTTTCAGATTCAATATAATTCTGTGAGTTTTCTCCTTTGGTCTTACAAAAAAAACAGGGGACAACAACTGATTTGGCTGTGGTGAGCATTTTGAAATGACACGTTTTTGTCTCAGTTTCTCTATTTCTGTGTCAATGACTCTTTTCTCTTTTGCATTCAAAAGTGAGCTGGATAGTGTGTGTTTATTCAACTTATTTAACGATCAAACTAAAGCTGAACAACTTGCACCATTTCTAAAATTTCGGGATCTGATGTTAGTTGTTCCCACGTATTCTGATACTGTGTGAGTCTGCCACCTTGGAAGAGTGGAGCTTCCTGTTTTATTTCATCCAACAAATGAGGGGAAAAGTATGACTCACTGAGTGACACAGACTCTAGGCCTTTCTGGGGTAGAACTGTTGCCCGTTTTTGTTGCCCTGATTCCTCCGCTGATGACTGATAGGCTGCTGTCTCTGCCCTAAAAAAGGACAGCTGTCTTTGTTGTCTCCCTTGTGCCACTGGTGTTGCCATGGAAGCCTGGTTGGTAACACCTGGGTCCTGACCCCCCCACCCCCACCCCTGAAAACCTGTCCAGCTCCTTGACCTCTTTGATGGAGGCCATCAGGTTGTCTCCAAAGAGCTGGCTGGTGATGGGCACACTCTCATCACACAGCCCTTCCAGGTGTTTGGGCAGGTGTGGCTGCAGGGCATACAGATGTCTCAAGGATAGCTGGTGGCAGGCATGGCCAAAAAGAGCAAGTGATCTGCATTCTTGTCAGTAACATTCTTGTCAGTGACAGTGGCTTTGGTGTCAGCGTCAAGCTTTTTCTGGCTTTTTCTCTGCCATTGATCCTGCCACCTTGTCTGCTGTTCTCGCTTTGTTGTGCAGATCTGATTCAATTTCTTTCAAGAGGTCATCACCTGGGCAGTCCAGGGACAAGGTGTCGTCATCATCGCATATTTCCCCTTTTGATGACGACTCAACTGCGCTATATTGGTTAGGGACAACTTCCCTTGTTTCTGAGGTCACATGTACTCTGTACGCATGCACCTGCCTTCTTCTCCCGCTTTTCACTCAGCTTCACTCCTGTCTTCGTTTTCAGAGGGTGGAATCCCGCCTACGCTTTTCAGCATGCTTTGACAAGGGTGTGGCCAAGTCTGTGTCTTTGGTGACTGCTATAGACTTGTAATGGTATTGGTAAATACTACAACAACAGCAACTACTACTACTACTACTACTACTACTACTACTGCTACTACTACTACTACTACTACTACTACTACTACTACTACTACTACTAGCTGCTGCTGCTACTGCTACTACTACTACTACTACTACTACTACTACTACTACTACTACTACTACTACTGCTACTACTACTACTAACAATATTAACAATAATAACAATAATAATAATACTGATAATAATACCACGCATGCACGAACACACGCAGAATATCTTGCGCACATGTTAAATCCTGTTCTGATTTATGTAAGAGTAGGCCATTGTGAGCCAGTGGGAACAGATGACAAGATTTATAAAACTGCATACACACGGGGACTGGATGTAAAATAGCACATGAGTGCTTATTCCATTATCCTCGCTGTTAAAGAATAAATAAAACAAAAATAATAAATCAAAATAAAGACACACACACACACTCTGTGTCTCTCAGTCTCTCTCTCTCAGTTTGTCTGTCTGTCTGTCATACCCCACACACACACACACACACACACACACACACACACACACACACACACACACACACACACACACACACATCCCCGCTCCCACATACACACACACAAACACAACTATATACCCGCTTGTGCTTGGGGGCTCAGAGTTTTTTTGTTTTTTTTTTAATTATAGAAAAAATAAAACCTTATCAAAGTAAAACAGTTATATCAGGTTGCAATATCCTCCAATCGTTTCTATTCTATTGATACTTTATGTAAAAAAGAAAAAGAAAGAAAGAAATCAAACCAGAGAAACAAACAAACAAAATAAAATGGAAAAAAACAGTTAAAAAAGACCCTAGAAATTGATATCCAAACCATAACAACCATGCCAACCAACATTTCAAACTAGTAAATCATTTACAATGATAATGATATAATTTATTTTGTTATAATCACCCTTCACCACACAAATAACAATAACACAACAATAAAAAAAAATGCAGTTGAAAAGACCAGGGAAAGGGGGTATCAAGGAGGAATGGAAGAACATTAACAATCAGCCAAACAAATATAATGGTAATTATACAAGTTTTACAAATAATCAAGAACCCTCACATAATAATACATTAGAAAAAACAATTTTCAGTCACCTACCAAGAAGGTAACAATTATAATAATACTAATAATCCCATCTTTAATAACATCAAAACAACATTCATCATGAAACATGTTAAATTGGATTGTAAAAAAAAAAAGCACACGATAATACCAAAAAAATGTCAAGTTACAATATCATCACTTCATACATTTGGTTAACTCCTTTCCACCCTTGGAAAATTTGCAAATTATGCATGTGCTTGTTTAGATTACTCACAGGCTTTCCGTAGGGTTCACAATAGCTTAAAAAATTAATTTTAAAAGAGGCCCTCACACTTCCCCGTCTTCCACATACACACACACAGCATGTAACAGTGCAATATTTCCAGTCCCTGAAAATCACACCTGAAATATGTTTAAAGGATGCAAAAAGTGCTGCTGCATTTGTTGCAATTATGGTTGAGTGATTTTAAAGCCAGTTCCTAAAAAATATACTTATTAATTGATTTTTCATCTATGTTTTGAACCGATTTTTAGTTTTGGTACATTTTAATTTTCTTGGTAGCTTGTTCCATAGATCACTTCCTGAGTATAAGGAGCCTGTTTTATAAAGATTATTTTTGGGTCTTGGAATATATTAGTAGGTGATTATGCCTGTTCTCATTAATTTTGAAGCAATTATTGATGTTCGGAGGGTGAGACAGGCATTTGGTTGGTTTGTTTCTTTGGTGTGTTTATTTTCAAACTGTCACAATCACTCCTTAATCATGACTAAAAGGATTCAAAATTTTTGTTTCCTTAAAAAGCAGTCTCACAGTCAGCAAAGGTCAGCAGCACAAAAATATCATTGCAACTGAACAAAGCGAAGTGAAACTGCATTCATACTTGAAAGGAGTAAGAAGAAAATCGAAAATTCATAATTTGAAAAATCCTCAGTTTATATGTATCCTCTATTCGTGTATGTGTGTGTGGTGTGTGTGTGTGTGTGTGTGTGTGTGTGTGTGTGTGTGTGTGTGTGTGTGTGTGTGTGTGTGTGTGTGTGTGTGTGTATGTGTGTGTGTGTGTGTGTGTGTGTGTGTGTGTGTGTGTGTGTGTGTGTGTGGCATGCTTTTCCCCAGTGCATTTTGACCAGGGATGATCTCAGCATAATTTTCAAGGTCATGGTTTTTGTATGAATGCTTAACCAGCTAGTGTAGCTTCAAAAAATTGTTTACACACTTGAGCTCGTTTCTCCTTTGCTGTGAGCTGTACCTGACTGATTATGGGAATCACACCCAGAGGCAGGAGATTCGCCAGTGCTGCCTTCTCCTGGAGCCTGGCCATCCCTGGATGTAGAATTTCTACCTGGAATCGCACCTACGCCACCAAATTCAGTAGACATGTGACATCTTTCAAACAAACAGCCATCATAGAATTTGGCTGACCCATTAAAACAACTAAATCCAAATCAATTGGACTGAGGATGGAAGTAAACAGTTCACTGTTCAGTGTAGGATTGACATCCCAATGTGGTGTATAGAGTTTGCTAGAGAAGATCTTCATTTTCCTGTTAGATTAGCTAGGCCATGGGTAGTATGTCATTGGTATTTGAGCTCCATACGCTATTTTCAGAAAGTTGATGATTCAAGACAAGGCTGTCTGATGCTTTTCAGCATCACTTACAGTGACGTAAAAAACAACAACAACATAGTGGTGGTCAAATTTTTGTTCCATGAGAATATAGATTACTTCTTGGCAGTGACTGGTAGTCATGTTGATGTAGATGTCATGCTGCAGCCTCAAAAAGCAGTTGACCTCAGTTGGGATTTCAATTCTTTATATTCCATTGTGGTGTAGCATATTGTCCAGTCTTTTGTTGTGCTCATTGTATTCTAACTTCTGCAGATGTTGAATTCTGTGACTCTCCCCAACAGCTGTGACATCACGTCACCCCTCTGTTTCTCTGCAGCACAAATTACAAACAATGTCATGTGTCTTAATCAGTGCTAGAGTTACCGTATAATCAACTTCATATGCCACCCAAGCAAGGTCATGTTGAAGATTATACTGAACAGACTGAAGCCACAAGCAGGGACAATCATTGCTGAGGAACAAGTAGGTTTCAAAACAGGGTGTAGCTTAACTGAACAGATATACAAACTCAGAATACTCTGTGAGCAGTACCTTCAACACCAACAAGACCTCTACTATGTATTCATTGATTTTAAGAAGGCGTTCGACAGGGTGTGCCATGCAGCTTAGTGTGCAACCATGAATTTGTATAGCATCAATGCAAACCTTATCAGAGTCATCAAAGAGCTGTACAACAAGGCCACCAGTGCAGTGTACTACAACAGCAGCATTGTAGAGTGGTTTGGAACAACAGTTGGAGTAAGGCAGGTTTGTGTACCCTCACCCAGTCTTTTCAACATCTTCCTTGAGAGAATCATGGCTAATGCATTGGAACACCATAAAGGATCAGTCAGCATTGGTGGCAGAATGATCACAAACCTCCGCTTTGCAGATGACATTGACCAACTAGCAGGATCAGAACAGGAGCTTGTCAGCCTAACAGCACACCTGAACAATGCCTATAAATTTTACAGCATGGCAATCAGTGCGGAGAAGACCAAACTGATGACGAATAACGCCAAGGGCTTCAGCACTGATATCAGGGTCAATGACCAGAAGCTCAAAATAGGTTCAAAGCTTCAAGTACTTGAGCGCTGTTGTATCAGACAAGGAGTCCAAGCCAGAGGTAGTATGCAGGATTGCACAGACAATAACAGCACTGTCAAAACTGAATACCATCTGGACAGATAAAAAATATCTCACTCAACTCCAAGATCAGACTAATAAGCTCCCTTGTCCATATTCCTGTATGCCTGTGAATCGTGGGCCCTGACTGCAGATTTGTAGAGAAGAGTACAGGCGGTAGAGAAGAGATGTTTCCAGAGACTTCTTAGCACGTCCTACAGGTGTGGATCCCGGGGTATATGGGCATTTGTGGCAATGATTGGTTTGATCGACTCACCAGGTGTGCCAGGGAGCAGGAGGTTTCTGGGTCTATGGTGTCATTCCCAGATCTCAAACCTAGAAGCGAGCAGTATGTTCATTCCTTCTGGCAGGAAGAGTGAAATGCTCAGACAGACGACAAACTTTTTCAAATCTGTCCCAACCTAAAAGAGGGTTTCCCTCTGTGTGTCAAAATCCAAAGAGAAGCAGCAATGCTAACCAGGATACACATGGGACATTCTCATATAGTCCAGTACTGGAACAATTTTGTGAAGGAAAAAATTGCAACAGGTAGTTTTTTTTTTGTTGCATTCAATTCTAAAAACTGTCAGGAATAACATATCCAAAGTTGCCCAAAATTGGCCCTGTTTAAGTGCACTAAAATTAAATAAAAGAGAAATAATTTTTGAAGATACCAACTTTAGCACAGGCCATTTGCCATAGAAGAGGGGAGTTGAGTAATAAGTACTTAAGAGGGAGTTGAATGAAACCACCCGTTGAGAAGTTGGCCCAAACCTCACTGGTCAGCTTGCTTGTGATCAGCTACACACAAGGACTGATGAAAGCTGTTGTTTCTAGAAACGTTCTAAAATGTTGTTTCTAAACATTTTTTAGACGTTTCTAGAAACATTTTAAAGGTAATATCAATGTTTAGAATTAGAATTTCTGCACAGCATTTTAGCAATGTTTTGTCTAGTTAATTCAACTCAAATACCCCCTCAATTTTGAAACTGATACAGATTTCACATGATTGAAACATCAACCATCCATTACAGGCAATCAATTTCAGTTGTGTACTGGTTCAGTTAAAAAAAAGTTATGGTATTCTGTGTTCATCAAAAACTGATAGTAAGAAGTGTGTGTGTGTGTGTGTGTGTGTGTGCGTGCGCGCGTACGCGTGCGTGCATTTGCACGCATGCATGTGTACGTGTGTGAATAATAGTAGTATAGTATGATAATAGTCCTTGGATGAGACTTTAAACCAAGGCCCGTGTGTGAACGCACACAGAACATCTTGCGCACACGTTAAATCCTGTTCCGCCTTTCGTAAGAGTAGGCCATCATGTGCCAGTGGGAACAGATGACATTTACAAAACTACATACACATGGAGACTGGATGTAAAAAAGCACAAGAATGCTTATTCCATTATCCTCGATATAAAAGAATAAATCAAATCAAATAAAATAAATCAAATAATTATTTCTTATGCATTGTAATACATGCAGCACATGATTTTTAAAGATTAAATATAGGTGCAAATATAATTGTCAAGGATGACAAACAACTAGTTTTAAGGAGAATTTTGTGCTTGAAGTTTGGATAAATCAATTAAATCATATTCACGCTGGGATTCTTATATCATTTAGGCCTATAACAGAGATTCATTTACAAGTAGTAAAATTCTGGCATTTTTAGATACATACCCAGGCCAGCAAACTTATTCATCTGTAACAGCACCAGTCAGAATAGTTGTAATGAGTCTCCACTGTATATGATGACTTCTGTGGTCACAGAAATCTTTTTCTTAAAAACTCTCTCTTTCAGATGAGAAGTGATGCTGCACTTTGTGGAAAGCTGCTACATGATGGATATAACACTGTACAGTGTATCCTGACTAAAAAAGGAATTCAAGGACTTCAGAAGACATGTTCCAAGAGAGATGATAATGACATGTTTCATGTCAGAAAAGAATTTCACAAAAAGTGGCAGATAGACTACATTAATCTGAACTTGAAACATTACCCGAAGCAAAAACATGCAATTCTAAAAACTGTCAGGAATAACATATCCAAAGTTGCCCAAAATTGGCCCTGTTTAAGTGCACTAAAATTAAATAAAAGAGAAATAATTTTTGAAGATACCAACTTTAGCACAGGCCATTTGCCATAGAAGAGGGGAGTTGAGTAATAAGTACTTAAGAGGGAGTTGAATGAAACCACCCGTTGAGAAGTTGGCCCAAACCTCACTGGTCAGCTTGCTTGTGATCAGCTACACACAAGGACTGATGAAAGCTGTTGTTTCTAGAAACGTTCTAAAATGTTGTTTCTAAACATTTTTTAGACGTTTCTAGAAACATTTTAAAGGTAATATCAATGTTTAGAATTAGAATTTCTGCACAGCATTTTAGCAATGTTTTGTCTAGTTAATTCAACTCAAATACCCCCTCAATTTTGAAACTGATACAGATTTCACATGATTGAAACATCAACCATCCATTACAGGCAATCAATTTCAGTTGTGTACTGGTTCAGTTAAAAAAAAGTTATGGTATTCTGTGTTCATCAAAAACTGATAGTAAGAAGTGTGTGTGTGTGTGTGTGTGTGTGCGTGCGCGCGTACGCGTGCGTGCATTTGCACGCATGCATGTGTACGTGTGTGAATAATAGTAGTATAGTATGATAATAGTCCTTGGATGAGACTTTAAACCAAGGCCCGTGTGTGAACGCACACAGAACATCTTGCGCACAACGTTAAATCCTGTTCCGCCTTTCGTAAGAGTAGGCCATCATGTGCCAGTGGGAACAGATGACATTTACAAAACTACATACACATGGAGACTGGATGTAAAAAAGCACAAGAATGCTTATTCCATTATCCTCGATATAAAAGAATAAATCAAATCAAATAAAATAAATCAAATAATTATTTCTTATGCATTGTAATACATGCAGCACATGATTTTTAAAGATTAAATATAGGTGCAAATATAATTGTCAAGGATGACAAACAACTAGTTTTAAGGAGAATTTTGTGCTTGAAGTTTGGATAAATCAATTAAATCATATTCACGCTGGGATTCTTATATCATTTAGGCCTATAACAGAGATTCATTTACAAGTAGTAAAATTCTGGCATTTTTAGATACATACCCAGGCCAGCAAACTTATTCATCTGTAACAGCACCAGTCAGAATAGTTGTAATGAGTCTCCACTGTATATGATGACTTCTGTGGTCACAGAAATCTTTTTCTTAAAAACTCTCTCTTTCAGATGAGAAGTGATGCTGCACTTTGTGGAAAGCTGCTACATGATGGATATAACACTGTACAGTGTATCCTGACTAAAAAAGGAATTCAAGGACTTCAGAAGACATGTTCCAAGAGAGATGATAATGACATGTTTCATGTCAGAAAAGAATTTCACAAAAAGTGGCAGATAGACTACATTAATCTGAACTTGAAACATTACCCGAAGCAAAAACATAATGCAGGAGAAAAATCCAACACCTGTTCACCTGCCAAATTGTGCAGCACTGCTGACAAACCATTTGATTTTCAAAAGGAATGCTTTTTGTGTGAGCAACCAGCAAAATATGACAGATAAGGAAGTGATTATCCAGACATATTTTTTATTCGTTCTTATAATTGTGAAAAACAATTCATCAATAAATGTCTTGAGAGAGGTGACAAGTGGGCAGAAACTGCGCAAAGCCAGATGGAATCTGTGAATGATTTACATGCTGCTGACACTGAATATCATCAGCAATGTAGCATCAATTTTTGAAGCAATGAAAACATCCTCAGCAACTTCACAAGTGACAAATCCAACCACCATCGTAAAAGGGACGACCAGCTGATGAAAAGCATGCAGCAGCCTTCTTGAAGGTAGTGCAGTTTCTAGAAGAAAATGATGATGATCAAATTACTCTCTCAGATCTCAAAGAGAAAATGCGAGACATTTTTCAAGACACTGGAACTAAGAAAAAAGAACCTTAAACTGAAAGACGTCTACTTCAAAAGTTGGAAGACCAGTTTGGAGAAGCCATTATTGTCACATGTATTAGAGGAAAGCAACTGTAGTAATTTTTAGGTCAGCTGCAGAGAAAATCCTCCAGGACTTTTCCATAGAAGATAAAGACAATGAAAACGAAAAACTTTGAATCATCAGAACAGCTGCCCTTCTCCTCTTGTTAGGCATCAGGACCATGGATTCCACAAAAGAGGATTACCCTTCTAGTTCTGGCATTGCTAGCCTGGACAAAAATGTTGACTTTCTTCCAACATTTGTGACACTGTTCCTCAGCACACTGCTTTGTGGTTAAAAAAAAGAAGAAAGAAATACACTGAAAATTGCTTCCATTTGCCAAAGTTTTGTCCAAGCAGCAAGACCATAAGTATCAATATCACCATTGCATTTGAGTGACAAAGTAGAAATTTACCACCTGACCTGTTTCAGATATCTTGTCGACCATTTGAACAAACTGGGGTTCTCTTCATCCTATGTTGAGGTGAAGAGATGTGAACAGTCTGCAGCCCTAACACAAGGCATTGGCATACAAGGCTTGACTCCAGCCAGCTGTGTTCGGTTTGTTGGAGATAATGTAGATCACAACATTCAAACAGTACATGGCATTGGTACATTACATGGCATGGGATGGTTACTGCTGTCACTCTTGCCATTAGAACAAGCAGGTCTACTAAACTTGATGTTTCTGCAACAGTTTAGCAGGTGAAGGCCATTGGGAGGATTCCTGTTAAAATATTCAGTTCATCCACTTCTCAGCTCAAATTTGACAACAGCCCTCTTCAAACAAACCACAGTGCTGTCAACACCTTTCTTGACTTTCTGTGGAAAGTATCATGGCCATCATGCTGCCTACAACCAGGCTGGTCAGGAACTCTGCAGGCACTCTCCATTCCATTTCCCTGCAACTAGGTGGCTTCCATACTGAGATGAGCTTTCTGGGTTCCATAGGACGACTGATGGCAGGATCTTGTCTTCAGCAGTTGCTGGAAGTGGCATTTGCCCCTAATGTCATTACTCACATGTCGGCAGGAAAGTCACTGGCCACAACTGTTTGGGGGCATTTCCTGGTTGATGCTGTTTCTAATGCCATCATTATATCCATAGCTTTCAACTGTTCTCTTGACAGCATCATGGAAGAACAGGACAAGAAACCAGAAGTGGTTGATGTTTGTGACAATGAAGATCTTAAGACAGCTCTCCAATTATATGACCAGGTCATGGCCAAGAGTACTGCACCTGAAGACTTGATAACATGCTTTGAACTACAAAGGTTAAACAACAAAATGCTAAAAACAAAAAATCACCTGGCAAGCAGTGCACTTCCAAACTTTGGCTACAATACATGAATATGGTTGACATTCTCCAGTGTTTCTTAAGGGATGAAAGAACAGGAGACTGGCTCCAGCATCTTCAAGTTCTGCAGGAGATGTTACCCTATCTGGCAGCTGCTGGCCATAACCTGTACACCATGTCAGTCTATGTCTACCTACAAGACATGCAACAGCCCAGATGTTTTCCATGACTTTATGAGGGGGCATCATGTTCTGAGAAGAAGTAATCATTATTGGGATGACGTCATCTTATTTGGTAATTTAAAGAAGTGTAAAATCTGTTAGTGGACTCACTCGAGGGAGAGGCATGAATGAATCACAGCCTGATGATTCAGAGTGATTCTGATAGATGAGTTATGCATGAGCATACCAGATTCTAAGAACTGAACAGGTAACAGGCTTTGGTGGAGTGCATAAGGTGGAAACAATAATAATGATAATAATACATGGAATTTATATAGCGCTATATCTTGCAACTCCCCCCCCCCCCCCCAAACAACCCAAACAAACCAAAAACAAATGAAGGTTTCGACCTATGCAACACACAAGCAATCAATAACAATAGTTTTAGCAAATTCGAAGGCACACACACACACACACACACACACACACACACACACACACACACACACACACACACACACACACACACACACACACACGAGCGCGCCCACACACACACACACACACACACACACACACACACACACACACTCGCGCGCGCGCGCGCTCACGCGCGCGCACACACACACACACACACACTTAAAAGGCTATACACTTTGGCAGGGTGAAGGGGATTTCAGGAAACAATAAGCACTGATTTGACTTGTACTTATAGCTAAAACTATAGATATTTTATTGTATATACGCATATTTCCACATTCAATATACCACATGATGTACTTTTCAAATGAATCACGAGAAGACAACTCTAACGAATGGTTACATGGTTGTATTTGGGGTGACAGTAGTGCAGTTCTAAAAATAGAACCGCCATGACATCATTTTTTCTAAATTACAAATAGGCCTAAACGCATGGCTATATCAATGGCAACTTTTGACAATTTGTTTATCACTATAAACTCTAAACATTTACAGAAAAAAAGTAACTGTTGCAATTAATTCCTAACTTCCGTTTTTTTAAATCGTACCATCACTGGACTCCTATCCCTCACGTTCATTTGATGAAAGGATATGGAACCCCATGATGGGGACTTCTGGCGTGCCGGTAACCATCAAGCATCTGCTCCTGGAATGTCGGGATGTTCAGGATATTAGTCACAAGCATTTTACTGCAGACTCCCTAATGATCCTATTTTCGGGATGTTCCACAGGACATCATTGTTAACTTCCTGAGGGAGTCGTGTTTTTTCCGTCTGATATGAGTGAAAGTGGTATAGTTGGTCTCTAAGAAAAAGTTTGTTTCAAGGTATCTGGTTTTGGTTTTATCTCAATTTATGTGTGAGCAATGTGTTTTTCCCACAACGTGGTGGCCATCCTGGGCTGACTCTTACAGTTGACCAGGGTGTGG
>CM060339.1:10984619-10999619 GCA_030674155.1 Stramonita haemastoma | reverse complement strand
GATGCAGTATAATATGTGTTTTTCAAGTTCCAAGCCCGTTCAAGATAGGGCTATTGCGATCATTCCTCACAAGGAATTGGCTTTTTTGTCTTATGAATATCACAATATCAGTATTTTGTTTCCTCCCTCCCCCCACTCCATGTATTGTGGCCTAAGGCCAATGTACAGATTAAACCTGTTCAGTGTTCAGTGTTCTCTCTCTCTCTCATCAATATTTGATAGTCACGCCAATCTTAGAGTAAAACGTGTTTAAGCTAGAGACAAACCACCATGGCTCAGTGATGAAATTAATGAAGCAATAATTATTGTGACAAACTACTAAAATTAACAGGAAAAGACGAAAAGTTGAAGGAACAACGAAATAAAATAATATATATATATGAAAGGAATTACAAAAAAGAAATATTTCAGTGAACTAATTTCATCCAAAAAAGATTCAAAGTCTATCTGGAAATCAATAAACCAATTAGCTGGTAAACCATCCATAACAAATGCTTCATCAGATACAGGCCTGTCAGCTGAAAATATCAATAATCATTTTTGTACCATAGCTAAAAAAACTTGTGAATGTTAACCACAGTGAACAAAATAATTTACTCCTTATAAAGAAATTTTGTAGTTCTAAAACTATTCAGTCAAAACTTACCTTTAGGTTTATTGGTGTGCATGATGTGTATAAGGAATTATGTTTATTAAAGCAAACAAGCTCTCATGGTTTAGACAATTTGGCAAAATTTTGAAAATTTCTGCACCTGTGATCTCGGAACATCTTGCTTACATTTACAATCTTTGTATTGAAAATGGGTGTTATCCTCAAATGTTCAAAGATGTCAAAGTTATACCCATATTCAAATCCAGTGATCCTAATGACCCTTCTAGTTATAGACCTATCTCAATACTATCTACATTGTCTAGACCTTTAGAAAAAAAAGCACATGATTGCTTATTCTGTTGTCCTGGATATAAAAGAATAGATAATTAAATAAATCTCTCTCTCTCTTCATGATGAATTTTAAACAAACGAGTATTCTAACCACCCAAAATAGAGGATTTAAAAAAAAAGTTCTGTTTGTACAGAAAGTTGCCAATGGAAATGCTTTTCTTAAAGTCTGTAACAGCTTCAAAAGCAATCAGCACTGGCATAATCATCTACTAACTTTTCCCAGACCCCCCCTTAACTCCTTCTTCTCCTCTTACCATTTTTGGATCTTGTAGTTTTGTGTCTCTGCTTGTGATAGGCATATAACCAAGTTCTGCAATTGTTTTTACCATAAAAAAATACTGCGCAACCAAACGTTCGTTTGCTGTGGTCAGGTAAAGCTAGACTTTTGTTTCTTTCCTTTCATTTTTTTCTCACTGTTTTTGCCTACTTATATAAGTGTATAGTTTTCCCATCGTTACAATTTTCCTATCGAGCCTTTGCTTTTCACAGGGCCTTTGATTAATCGGTCTTTTGTAAAAGACAAAGGGTATCAATGGTTAATGGCATTTTCTTGTGTTCTTCTTATTCTTATTGCTCCTGACCAATGTGTTTTTGCTGTAATTTTGATAAGAGGTCCATTTTTTCGAGTATGATTGTCGAACTTGTGTGTGCTTCACTACCTGAGACAACTGATGTGTTGTATTGGCCTATGTTGGCGAATTTGCTAAAACTATTGATTGTTATTGATTACTTGCGTGTTGTACAGGTCGAATGCAAGTGTTTTCATTTTTTTTCGGTGCAATAAATAGCACTCTATAAATTCAATGTAGTAGTAGTAGTAGTAGTAGTAGTAGTAGTAGTAGTAGTAGTAGTAGTAGTAGTAGTAGTAGTAGTAGTAGTATCATTATCATCATCATCATCATCATCATCATCATCATCATCATCATCATCATCATCATCATTATTATTATTATTATATTTATTATTACTATTATTATTATTATTATTATTATTATTATTATTATTATTATCATTATCATTATTATTATTATTATTATTATTATTATTATTATTATTATTATTGGTATTGGTATTATTATTATTCAGAAGATTTCTCCTTATCACCTAAATACCTAGAACATTACAGTCTTTTAATTGATAGCCAATCAAAATTCAGGAAAAATAATTCATGTCACACAGCTGTTACTAGCATTGTAGATACTTCGCACAACAGTATAAATGATAACAAATTTTGTGGAGCCCTTTTTGAAGACTTTGCCAAAGCCTTTGATGTAATCGATGAAGAACTGCTATGCAGAAAACTATTGATCTATGAAATATCTGATCACAGTATAGTGCTAATCAGATCTTTCCTGCATAACACACAACAGTACCTTTTGACCAATACCACAAAATTGTGTATACTACTTGTAAAATATGGAAAACCACAAGGGTCTGTTTTAGGCCCACTTTTATTTGCTATATACTTATCTTACTGACGTTCCAGTCTACATCTAAGAATCATCCAATGCGACTTTTTTTTCTGATGACACTACAATTCATACTAGTCACACCAGCCTTAACAACATAACTACCTCATTATAAGATAGCTGGTGCAATTACAAACAGATGTCACTTTATGTGTGTGTGTGTGTGTGTGTGTGTGTGTGTGTGTGTGTGTGTGTGTGTGTGTGTGTGTGTGAATTTATTTCCTTCTGTTTACAGGAAGTCCATTTCGCAAGAATCTGTTTGGTATATATCAAGCATGGACAGCTTTTCAAGTGACAGTGATGGACTACAGGACAACACTACACACCAGACAGAGGGGCCATCATACATGGATTACATGGAATACCAAGTCTCCGTGATCATCAATAAAATATGTCCTCCATGTATTCTTCTGTTGGGAGTTTTTGGAAACATCGCCACCATCTGCGTCATGCATCGTATCAAGGACCACAACTCTTCTCAGCATGCTATACTTATGTCCCTTGCCGTGTCTGATCTTACCTTGCTTTATACTGGGTTGACACGCTTCTGGGTGTTGAATGGATTCCAGGTAAATATTGAAGTTCTGCATGTGGCCATCTGTAAGCTTTTCTACTTCCTGACTTATGCCAGTAACACTTCGTCTGCCTGGCTGGTGACCTGTGTGACAGTGCAGAGAACAATGGCGGTCCTGTGGCCACACAGAATGCGAGTAATGTGTACTGTGCGAAGAACGTGGATTGTCATAGCAACACTGGTCATCTCTACATGTGCCCTTAATTTTCACATTCTCATTGAATTTGACATCATTAGGGACAATTGGTGTTATATCAGGACAGGCAAGTATTTCGACTTCTTCATTCTTGTGTTTAATTGGATAGTTTTGTTCACGTCTTCCCTCTTGCCTAGTGTCTGTATGGTTGTCTGTGACATTATATTGTCTTTCAGTCTGTTTAAAGCAATGTCTTCTTCCACTTCCATCTCTGCACGTGTGGAGTCAAATGTCAACACTGCACACAGCACTGATAGTCGTGTGAAAACCTATTACAGGACAACTATCATGATTTTGGCAATATCCTGTGCTTTTCTTGTGCTAACCCTGCCACTATGCATTTTCTTACTGTGGAATGGCCAAAACTACGATAATATCATTGCACATCCCCAGACACATGCCATAGGTCACTTGCTGCATGCAGCAACCCACATTCTGTCGTTCACCAACAGCGCCATCAACTTTGTTCTCTACTGTCTGACTGGAACCAAATTCAGAAGGGAGTTTCTCCACTGGATCCGCTGTGGTGCTCAGAGTCCCTCTGCTCCATCTGTCCATGAGACAGCTTCAGAGGCATCAAAAGAAGGAAGACACCAACATCATGGAAACAGCCCACTGTCCAAATGATGTCATCATCACTATAAGCCTTGAAAAAGTATTCATGTGCTCTCTCTGTCTCTGTCTCTGTGTGTGTGTCTCTCTCTGTCTCTCTCTCTGTCCCTGCCTCTCTCTGTCTTTCTTTCTTTCTGTCTGTCTGTCTGTCTGTCTGTCTGTCTGTCTGTCTGTCTGTCTGTCTGTCTGTCTCTCTCTCTCTCTCTCTCCTCTCTCTCTCTCTCTCTCTCTCTCTCTCTCTCTCTCTCTCTCTCTCTCTCTCTCCTCTCTCTCTCTCTCTCTCTGAGCGATATGATGGTTATAGAAACTTTAAAACTATTTTTGAAAAAGAAAAATATATCACTGAAATGGATACATAATTATTGTTATCGAGTTGCAGTTACGCAAGTTCGATTCAATGTTCTACCATTGAACAATAATACACAGCGGTATAATAGTTTAAACGATGTTAAGCAATGCCCTGTTTGTAAAGATCAAATAGAAAATGAAGAACACTTTATACTTAATTGCCCTATCTATGAAGACTGGAGAAATAAGTTTCTTAAAGATTCCAAAAGACTTCCTTTCTATGTACTACTCAAAGCCACTGTACCTACTGATAGATACAATTTATCACGTTTTATCTTCCATGCAGCCAATAGAAGAAATAGGATAACTTTCTAGAAATTGATATTTGTGTTGATGAATAATACATCTAAAACAGTGTCGTTTATGATACGTGTGAACTGTTCCGTGATTAACGGTTAAGATATGGCTTTTATAACTTTCTTGCTTTATAATTACTCATACATTATTTCATATACATATACGTTGATAGTAAAATGTTTATAACACCTATGTCATATGCACACACTCTATGCCCACCACTATTTTTGTATTGTGGCCTAAGGCCGATGTACATTAAACAATTTCAGTGTTCAGTGTTCAGTTTTTAGTGTTCCCTCTCTCTCTTTCTTTCTCTCTCTCCCGCACCCCCCCCCCCCCCCTGCTCTCTCCTCTCTCTCTCTCTCTCCTCTCTCTCTCTCTCTCTCTCTCTCTCTCTCTCTCTCTCTCTCTCTCTCTCTCTCTCTCTCTCTCTCCCTCTCTCTCTCCTCTCTCTCTCTCTCTCTCTCTCTAACGACATGGAAGCCTTGTCACAGACTTGTTTATAATTATGATGTTTATGTTTGTTGTGCCCTTCCCCCCCCCCCCTTTTTTTCCCAATTTGCAATACGCGAAAGTGTTACACAACAATTCGTTGTAATTTGAATGTAAACCACTTCACCATATCGTGGAATCCACGCCATGCCGACCGTCTGGGTTGTAGAAATGATACATATTTTGTTTATGAAAATGTGTGTTTTGTGCCCAGTCCCCTTCCGCTGTCCCCTTGTGAATGGGCTTAAAAAGCTTGACACAATAAAATGTTGTCATAATCATTGTCATCGTCATTGTCTCTCTCCTCATTTGCTTTTTTTTTCCATCTTGCAATTTCACATGTACTACATTAAATTATGATTAGACAGGAATGTTCTGGTCTTCATTGTTAATTTGAGGGGGTTGCTGTTATTATGTTTGGGGTTTGGGTTTATTTTCTATAGTTTGGGTTTTTTTTGTTTTTTTTTTTTCTTTCTTCTGTTTTCTTTTGTTTTTGTTCACTTTTTTTGGTTGTATTTGTTGTTGCTTTGATCGTTTCTAATCAGGGCAGGAATGGGCCAGATAGAAAAAAAAAAGTTGTGAATGATTAACTGTAACCCTTCAAAACTAAAGAATATTCATTCATTCATTTCTTCATCCGTTCATTCAGTCATCCATTGATCCAGTGATTCATTCATCCACTCTCTCTCTCTCTCTCTCCTCTCTCTCTCTCTCTCTCTCTCTCTCTCTCTCTCTCTCTCTCTCTCTCTCTCTCTCTCTCTCTCTCTCTCTCTCTCTCTCTCTCTCTCTCTCTCTCTCTCTCCCTCCCTCCCTCCCTCCCTCCCTCCCTCCTCTCTGTATATGTATATATATATAATATAATGTAATGTAATGTAATATAATATAATATAATATAATATAATATAATATGATATGATATGATATGATATGATATGATATGATATGATATGATATGATATGATATGATATGATATGATATGATATGATATGATATGATATGATATGATATGATATGATATGATATGATATGATTTGATATGATATAATATGATACAATATAATATAAAATAATATAATATAATATAATATATATATATATATATAATTATATAATGCGCATATCACACACACACACACACACACACACACACACACACACACACACACACACACACACACACACACACCTCAGGCTAAATGACATGTCACCAGAACACTGACTATGGAATAGTGTAGTTCTTCTCACCAGCTGCCATCTCCACTGTGCACTCTTCAGGTCAGCTACAACAAGGGAATGGAAACAATGGATCTGAATCACCTGACATCAAGTGTTAAAAGTATTCTGTGTTGGGTGTTCTGAGCACACCTCATGCCTGGGGTATGCTTCAGCAGTGTGTAGCTTCAGTGTAGGTCCTCCATGAGGAAGTCAGATACAAGGCCATAGCAGGTCTGCCACCTTCATCCATTCATCCCTATAAGACACATACGAAACACTGCTGCTTGACTTGCTCCTAAAAAAAACAACAACACTTTACACATTTACTGCAGTCTCTTTCACGACTTCCTGTTGTGTAGGCACTACAGTGTAAAATCAGCACCCTCTGCTACAGATGTCTCCACATAACTATTCCTGTCTACCTCTGTGACTGCCTTCACTGTGACACACTGCCTTGATCTCTGTGACACTGTGACACACTGCCTTGATCTCTGTGACACTGTGACACACTGCCTTGATCTCTGTGACTCTGTGACACACTGCCTTGATCTCTGTGACATTGTGAAACACTGCCTTGATCTCTGTGCCACTGTGACACACTACCTTGATCTCTGTGACACTGTGACACACTGCCTTGATCTCTCAGATTGTTGCTGATCCAGTGTGCCTATGAGTGCCCAGGTTCCCACAGTACGCGTCACAGTTTACTGCATTGCCATTTCACATGTGTGACACCGGTTTCTCGGAAGGTGGCGTCGATGTACACGTGTATATATATATATATATATATATATATATATATATATATATATATATATATATATATATATATATATATAATATATATATATATATATATATATATATAAAATGACGCTCCACCACACAAGGAGTCGCATTGCACCAGAGGTAAATTTTTAGTTATTGACATGTTATTAATTTGCAATAACAGGGCTATACAATACAAAAACACAGATTGAAAATCGGACAATTCTATCAAAAGTTATTACAAATTGAAACGTCAGACTGCAGGATGTGACAAAATGAGAAACAGGGAAGTTTATTTTCGTAACAGGCTGTCAGAATGAGGGCTTGGGTATTTTCAAAACACATTTAAAAGCAAAAGGAATAAAAAAAATTATGCCTTGATATTTCATTACAAGGTAGAATAATGGATACAGATAATCAATCAAAATCTCAAAATTGACAACTTGACCCCCACCTGTATTTATTGGCTCCTAGCGCAAAATTAGGTAATGTGCTAAGCGACTCATTTCGTGGTGGAGCGTCACAATTATACATACACACACACACACACACACACACACACACACATATATATATACATGTATATATATATATATATATATATATATACACATATATTTATATACACATATATATATACACATATATATATGTGTGTGTATATATATATGTGTGTAATTCTTTTTTTGTTACTCCTTCCTTTGTTTTTCGAGTTGGTAACAAAAAAAACTATACCTCTGGAATTGCCACGTCGAGAAAAACACAGAGAACCCGGTATTTTCTGGCATTAAGCTGCAGATCTGCTCGCCACCCGCACTTTTGCACAGTTACAGAGCCCACGGCACCAAGACCGTGCTCTGCGCGATGCATACAATCTTTACAACCATTTATGATGTGTGTGGCGCTGGACTTGTGGCGATACCACAGCCCTGAAGATGGCAACCCCGCTTGCACAGAGCCAAGTTTGGCGCAAAGAAACAGTGTGCAGTGTAGGCAATAATGACCCCGACAACACACACCAAATAATAATGTCATACAACATGATGCCCCATAGCAAAGTGTAGGGTCTCCGCCACACGCACAAACACAAAAAACCGCATGCATAAACACCAGCCAACGCACGCACGCGCGCACTCGTACCCACACCCCTTCCCCCCCTCCCATGCATAAGGTAAAGGCCCATTTCCAAAAGATGTGACGAAAACACAGGATTTGGGCCCCTGCCACCCGCACTTTTGCACAGTTACAGAGCCTACAGCACCAAGCCCGAGCTCTACTCTATGCCTACAATTTTTAAACAGGAGTCCTTGGTTTATAGTAACACCCGAAGGACTTTTGGGGAGAGTGGAGTCAGCACCGATGTTAACGCCAGTAGAAAATCCCCTCGAACGGGAATCAAACCCGGGTCGTCAAATTGCCGGTGCAATGTTCTGACGGCTAGGCTGTCCTGTCCCCCTGTTTGCTGTGTTTTGTACGATGTAATGTTTGCTATTTTTTGTATGGTGCAACGTTTGTTATTTTGTGTATGGTGGAATGTTTGTTATCTTGTTTATGGTGCAATGTTTGTTATCTTGTGTATGATGCAATGTTATCTTGTCTATGGTGCAATGTTTGTTGTGTATGGTGCAATGTTTGTTGTGTATGGTGGAATGTTTGTTGTGTATGGTGGAATGTTTGTTTATGGTGCAATGTTTGTTATCTTGTGTATGGTGGAATGTTTGTTGTTTATGGTGCAATGTTCGTTATCTTGTGTATGATGCAATGTTTGTTGTGTATGGTGCAATGTTTGTTATCTTGTGTATGGTGCAATGTTTGTTATCTTGTGTATGGTGCAATGTTTGTTGTGTATGGTGGAATGTTTGTCATCTTGTGTATGATGCAATGTTATCTTGTCTATGATGCAATGTTTGTTATCTTGTGTATGGTGCAATGTTCGTTATCTTGTGTATGGCGGGGGAAGCGCGTCGCCACAAGTGCAGTGCCTACCTTTTTTTTTCTTTTTCCTGTCTGCAATTATTGTATTTGTTTCCCTATCAGAGTGGCTTTTTTCTACAGAATTTTGCCAGGGTCAACCCCCTTGTTGCCGTGGGTTCTTTTACGTGCGCTAAATAGTGATGTATAACACACGGGGCCTCAGTTTATCGTCTCATCCGAAAGACTAGCAGCCAGACCACCACTCAGGGTCTAATGGATGGGAAAAAGTTTCGGGCCCAACGGGGTACAAACCACCGCACACTCCGACCCGGACTTTTTGCTTTCTAGGCAAGGCGCGTTACCTCCTAGACCACCGATCCACACTTTTTTTTTTTACATCCAGTCCCCGTGTGTATGCAGTTGTATAAACGTCATCTGTTCCCACCGGCACACGATGGCCTACTCTTACGAAAAGCGTAACAGGATTTAACGTGTGCGCAAGATGTTCTGCGTGCGTTCACACACGGGGCCTCGGTTTATAGTCTCATCCGAAGGACTGGTGTGTGTGTGTGTGTGTGTGTGTGTGTGTGTGTGTGTGTGTGTGTGTGTGTGTGTGTGTGTGTGTGTGTGTGTGTGTGTGCTATTCTTATTTTTAGGAAAATGGAATAAGCACTTATGTGCTTTTTTACAGCCAGTCCCCGTGTGTATGTAGTATTCCCACCAGCACACGATAGCCTACTCTCCCGAAAAGTAGTATGGGTTTTAACATACGCGCAAGATGTTCTGTGTGTGTTCTGTTTATAGTCTCATTGAAGGACATTTTGGGGAAAGTGGAGTCGGCGCTGATATTAACTCCAGAGAAAAAATCCTCTTGAACGAGATTCGAATCTGGGTCAACAGATCATGAGTGCATCACTCTGGCCACCAGGCTATCCCGTCCCCGTGTGTGTGTGTGTGTGTGTGTGTGTGTGTGTGTGTGTGTGTGTGTGTGTGTGTGTGTGTGTGTGTTTAGGTGTATGTATTTGAATAAATGATACTCTTTGTAACAGTTGCTTATGTATGAATGATTTGAAAAATTTTATATCGAGGATAATGGAATAAGCACTCGTGTGCTTTTTTTTTACACCCAGTCCCCGTGTGTAGCAGTTTTGTAAATCTTGTCATCTGTTCCCACCGGCACACAATGGCCTACACTTACGAAAAGCGGAACAGGATTTAACGTGTGCCCAAGATATTCTGCGTGCGTTCGCACACGGGGCCTCGGTTTATAGTCTCATCCAAAAGACTTCTGGTGGGAGTGGAGTCAGCACTGATGTTGTTAACTCCAGGGCAAAAATCACCTCGAACGGGAATCGAACCCGGGTCGTCAAATTGCGAGTGCAATGTTCTGACCACTAGGCTATCCCGTGTGTGTGTGTGTGTGTGTGTGTGTGTGTGTGTGTGTGTGTGTGTGTGTGTGTGTGTGTGTGTGTGTGTGTGTGTGTATGCGCGCGCACGTGCGTGCGTGTGTGTGTGTATGCATTCATGCATGACATGCACATAGGCCTACATGTATGCATGTGTGGTTGTGTGGGTGCGTACATGAATGCGCGCGCGCGCGCGCGCGCGCGCGCGCGTGTGTGTGTGTATTTGGGTGGGTGTGTATTTGGGTGGGTGTGTATTTGGGTATATGTATTTGAATAAATGATACTGTTGTAACAGTTGCTTACATATGAATGATTTGAAAGCACTCCAATTTCATTTTCACAAAATAGAGTGCTATAACAAATCAATATATTATTGTTGTCACAATGATAACGACAGTTATCATCATCATCATCATCATGTTTGTATATTATTAGCATCATTATGTTATTATGATAATACTACTACTACTACTACTACTACTACTACTACTAATTATTATTATTATTATTATCAAATCTTGATGTACTGTTTTGATTTTTTTTCATGCTACTTTCAGTCATGACAGATTTCTCTGCGTGAAATTCGGGCTGCTCTCCCTGGGGAGAGCACGTCACCACAAGAGCAGTGCCACCCCATTAAAAACAAACGTTATCTTCAAGTGTAACTGTTTCTGAAAGAGAGTGGCGTCTCTCATCAGAATTTCGCCAGAGACAACTCTTTTGTTGTTGTGGGTTCTTTTACGTGCACTGAATGGAAATTGCACAAGGGTCTGCGGTTTATAACTGTCTCATCCAAAAGAATATCATACAGTCTGGATAGCTAAGTGGTTAGAGCGCTCGCTTTCCCCCAGTCAAGTTAAGCAGCGTCGAGCGTGGTTACCAGTTGGATGGGTGACCGTTTGCGCGCCTTGGTTTCAGTGCAGTCCCCCAGTTCACCCACCTGTAAATGGGTACCTGCCCTCTTTAGGGTCAGGGAAGGTAAAGCAGCGAGGGAGAGGAGATGGACGCCGCCCTCAACATGCTGGCCGTAAGAGAAGCTGAGATCTCTGACACCTCGCTCCCCTATGACCACTTAGGTCATGGGACACCTTTACCCTTTTTTTTTTTTACCTTCTACTCGAGTTGCTGTGATTAAAGTTATTCATACCAGCTCCGCCACTCATCACATGTGGCTCCACTCAAGATCTTGTGGACAGGGGAAAAGTCCAGGCACAAGCGGGTGTTGGAACTCACTCTCTTGCTTTCTTGGCAAGTGTGTTAGGCAACCTATACACCACCGATGCCTTCATGGTCTCACCCCATACAACAACCAGTCCCCCCCCCCCCACACACACACACATCTTTCTTACGTCTTCAGTCCCTCACAATACAGAGCAAAAGCAAAAACAAAACAATAACAACAAAAATACGAAAACCTGCGGAAAAATATCTGTGATGATGATCCAGATAATGAAGATTTTATTGTTAATTCTACAGATGTGAAATCAGTATTTAAAACATTGCATGTGGGGAAGGCTGTGAGTGTGGATGGTATTAGTGGGTTGCTTTTAAAATCTTGTGCTGAACAGTTGTGTTATGTTTTTAGTAATTTGTTTACTCTGTCTTTGAAAACGTGCTATGTTCCCAGCCTCTGGAAAAAATCAACAATTTGTCCCGTTCCGAAAAATACACCCCCCAAATCTTTAAAATGATTACAGGCCAGTAGCTCTCACTCCAATAGTAATGAAATGTTTTGAAAGAATTATTCTGAAACGGCTTATTTTCTTCACTTCCTGATATCTGGATCCTCTTCAATTTGCATACAAAGCCAACAGAAGCACAAAATAATGATGCCACAATTACCTTGCTGCACAATACATACTCACACCTAGAGAAATCTGACACTTTTGTTCGTATACTTTTCATTGACTTCTCCTCTGCCTTTAATACAATTCAGCCCCATCTCTTAGCCCTAAAACTGCTTTCAATTAACGTCTGTCCACGACTCATTCTCTGGATAATGAGCTTTTTAACTAATCGTACGCAGTTTGTCCGTTTTCAAAAAGCAATATGTACTGAAAGATCAACTTCTACTGGCTCTCCCCAAGGGACTGTTCTGTCCCCCATCCTTTTCACCCTTTATACTAATGACTGCACTGGCTCTGATCTTGTACCATTAATCAAATATTCGGATGACTCTGCTCTGGTAGATTTGTCTAATTCCCATGTCATGTATCTTAAACAAGTTGAGGAGTTTTCCTCCTGGTGCAAACAGAACTGCCTTCACTTAAGTAAATGTTGAAAAAACTAAAGAGATGTTAATTGATTTTCGCAAAAACCCTGAGCCCATACCGAACCTTTGCATTGATGGTGTAGCGGTTGAACGTGTGCATGAATACAAATATCTAGATACTATTATTGATGACAAACTGAACTTTACTGCTAACACAGATCTCTTAAATAACAAATGCCATTCTCGCCTCTTTTTCCTTCAGAAACTCCGGAGTCTTCAAGTGAATCTTAAAGTTCTACAGAATTTCTATCGATGCTTTAGTGAGTCTGTCCTTTCCTTCTCTTTAATTTGCTGGTACAGAAGCCTGACTGTAAAAAACAAAAGTGTTGTGAACAAAATTGTTACAAGATGTGGCAAAATTGTGGGCCGTGAGCAAATGAAACTGAATGATTTGTATGAATGCCGTGTGAGAGACAGAGCAAAAAAGATTTTAAGTGATGGTACTCATGGGCTAGCAAAATATTTCGAACTCTTGCCTTCTCAAAAGCGCTACAGAGTACCTAAGTTTAAAACCTTGCGATATGAAAATAGTTTCATTCCCACCTCAATTCTGCTGCTTAATCAGAGCATGTATAAAAAAAAATCTGAACAAACCCAAAGCAAGAGAGAGAGAGAGAGAGAGAGAGAGAGAGAGAGAGAGAGAGAGAGAGAGAGAGAGAGAGAGAGAGAGAGAGAGAGAGAGAGAGAGAGAGAGAGAGAGAAACAAGTGATGGAGGAAGGGGGTGGGGGTGGGAGGCGAGGGTGAAACAGAGCTCAGCTAGGAAAGGGATGGGACAATCTAAAGCATAGGAAGGCCCTTTTTTTAACACTGTCTTTTCAAATTATACAATATGCTTTAGAAATTATATGTTTTATGCCATAAAAATGTGTGCGCGTGTTATTATCTTAGACTGTGCTTAACATTGTAATGAAAGATTGTTTGTTACTTTCATTGATATTTGTCTTATCATACGACTATTTTTAACAAGTTAAATGATTTCATATCAAGTATGGTTTATTTCACAAAAAATGTGTGCACATGTATGCAGTGTTTCCAACAGTGCGCGCGCGCGCGCGTGTGTGTATCTGAATGCGTGAGCAAACTGGTGTGCGTAGGAATGTTGAGATGTTGTTCTGGTGAGTTTATGACTGGGTGAGGTATTGTTGAGTTGTGGGTGATTTTTATATTATGATATGTGTGACATTTTTTTTTTTACCCTCCGTGATGTTACTTTTTACATGTTTGCTTTTTATGTGTGGCATGTAACCCGCGTGAATTTCTCTATGAGATAATAAAGTATTTTTGAATTTGAAGGGAAACAATTATTGAGCTTTCAATATAGGTGGAAGAGTTTATTCCCTTGCTTTGTTGAATGGCTGACTGACTATCCTTCCCTCTCCCTCTCTCTCTCTCTTTCCCAGGTCACTGGGGACTGGAGTTTTCCGCCCCTGATTCGTAGGATGGTGGGGATGGAGGTGGGGGTAGGGGTAGGCCTAGTGGTGGTGGAGGTGGTGATGGTGGTGATGGTGGTGATGGTGGTGATGGTGTGTGTGTATGTTTATTAATTTTTTTTTTTTAATTCTTTTATATCGAGGATAATGGAATAAGCACTCATGTGCTTTTTTACATCCAGTCCCCGTGTGTATGCAGTTTTGTCAATCTTGTCATCTGTTCCCACCGGCACACAATGGCCTACTCTTACGAAAAGAGTCATAATATAGAGTTGTTTCCTTTATACCTGACCCAAAAGCAGACAAATCGAAATGCAGCATATATACCGGCTCTGATTGGCTGAATATGTTGTCTGCTAAGCCTACATGAAAAGGTCAAGGACGATCTATCTGCAATGTCAAGGACGCTCTTCCTTTTCGGTTTGCTTGCCCGCGAATTATGCAATCCATTTGCTCTGCACATATTTGCATCGTTTTTTTTTGTTTTTTTTTCAAAAAGCCTGGACCAATTTGCCAATCAGTGCTGGTATATATACTGCATTTAGACACACATCTCGGTCTTTCTCCAATTATCTCCCCCCCAAAAATATGTGTTTTGGGGTTAGTCAAGTCAATTTTTTATTTCCAGATGGTACATTAAATAAGCATTGATTTTCTTTTTTTCATCACGCCATCTACCTAGGAAAAAAAAGAGAAATAAACATTTCACCAATATTGTTTGACTAACATTCAACAACCTCAAAATTAAGATATATCTATAGATAAAAACAAACAAAAAAGTGGGGGAAAAAACAATGAGAAGAAAATTAAAAAAAAACAACGCTCAAAAGTCACACACACACACACACACACACACACACACACACACACACACACACACACACACAGAGACACACACACACACACACACACACACACACAATCACTAGATGGATGACTTGATGAAAAAAAAGCCATTGCACTGCTTACTCAATGCACCATCTGGAAATAAAAGTTTGACTCTCACACACACACACAAACACATGCTCACCACACGAGTATGTATGCACAGAGTTTAAAAAA
>CM060339.1:10967119-10982119 GCA_030674155.1 Stramonita haemastoma | reverse complement strand
ATATAAAACTAGGAATACAGTTTACACACACACACACACACACACACACACACACACACACACCGAAACAACTTGGACCAGACATACAATTTACTGCTACATTTTTTCTTCTTGATCTATGCTTTTACACATTTTCCATTGCAATCAAACATAAAAACAAAACTTAAACAAAAGAAAAGAAAACTGCTCCCCAGATACTTTAGACACCAGTATAGAACATTCCATTTGTTTTGTCTTACATTTGATCTTGCTATGTTAAAAAAACCCAAACATAACAAAAAAGAGAAGCAAAACACAGGCACATGCTATCCACAACTTAAATTAAAATCATATACTATCAATCATCTTTCTACCAGGTGTTGATGTAAAATCTGCCATCAATCTTCCAGTGGAAGATCAATACATAGATCTGCCACCAACATCAACTAAAATCATTTTACACAACTTCCATTGCAATCACATGACAAGGTTTATCATTCAATTTACATTAAAATTTGATGGATTTGGAAATAACCCCCTTCTCCCCACACACTTTTCACACCATACTATAAACTTTTACATTTTTCTGTTTAATTTGCATTTCATATGGTTTATTAAAAAAAAAACCACACCCAAACTCCAAAGAAATACAGGCAGCTTTACACACTGCAACACTGAAGATCATAATATAAAGATGTGTTGGTGTAAAATCTTCTTCAATCTTCTAGCAGAAGATTAGAATAAAAAATGATACTACTACTACTACTACTACTACTACTACTACTACTACTACTACTACTACTACTACTACTACTACCACCACTACTACTACTACTAAAACAAGAAAATGAAAAAAATCTCCCACCAACATTTAAGTCTCTCACACACACACACACACACACACACACACACACACACACACACACACACACACACACACACACACACACACACACACACACAAACACACGCACGCACGCACGCACGCACACAATCACACACAGAAACAAACATACAAACACACAAGTCATACACACACAGAAACTCACACACACACACACACACACACAAACACACACACACACACACACACACTCACCAAAACAACTTGGACCAGACATACCATTTACTGCTACATTTTTTTCTTCTCAATCTATCCACTACTAAAGTACTATCCTTAAAATCACAGTGTATTAATCTTACAGATATTTTTTTTTATAGTATGTGTAACATATCTATGTTGGTGTAAAATCTATATGCATCTTCCTGCAGAAAATCAGTACACAGATTTGCCACCAGCATAAGTTATTTCATGTAATATTGGTGGCAATTTTAAAATAAGATATTTTTCTGTTTTCACATTTTGCAAGATTTGATGTTTTTCAAAGACCCCTTCACCCCACACGCTTGTCACACCATTATAAAACATGCTAATTTTTAGCTGATTTACATTTTACATCATTATCTAAAAAGAAAACAATACCAAACAAAGAAGGCACACTTTATCCACTACTATAATTAATGTCACATAGAACTACTTAGTCATCTAGATAAATATTTCATGTGTTGGTGTAAAATCTGCCATCAATCTTCCAGCGGAAGATCAATACACAGATCTGCTACCAACATCAATGAAAACGCTTTTACACAACTTCTATTGCATTTACAGGGCAAAGTTTACCATTCATTTCACATGTGATGTGATTTGGTGTGATTGAAAAAAAAGAAAAACATAAAAACAAAAATAAAACAAAAGAAAAAACAACTGCTCCCTATATACTTTCCACACCTGTATTGAACATGCCATGTTTTTCTTTAACTTACATTGGATCGCATGATCTAAACAAACAAAGATAAAACAAAAACAAAGGCAAAACACAGGCACACGCTATCCACAACTTCACTTAAAATCATATACCATCAATTTTCTTTTCCCCCACATGTGTTGGTGTAAAATCTGCCATCAATCTTCCAGCGGAAGATTAATACACAGATCTGCCACCAACATCAATGAAAATGCTTTTATATGATTTCCACTGTAATCACAGGACCAAGTTTACCTTTCATTTCACATTTGATACGATTTGAAAAAATAACCCCCTTCTCCCCACACACTTTCCACACCATAGCATAGAACTTTTATAATTTTTTTTTTAGTTTACATTTGATATAGTTTATATAAAAAAAAAATCAACAAAACAAAAAAAATCCCCCCAAAATGAAGACATGCTTTACATGCTGCTACACTGAAGATCATAATATCAAGATGTGTTCGTGTAAAATCTGCTTTTATCATCTAGCAGAAGATCAGTAAACAGATCTGCCACCAACACTTAAGTTACACACACACACACACACACACACACACACACACACACACACACACACACACACACACACACACACACACACACACATACACACTCATCTCACATACACACACACACACAATATCACACACACACACAATATCACACACACACACAACCACACACGCTCTCTCTCTCTCTCTCTCTCTCTCTCTGCTCTCTCTCTCTCTCTCTCTCTCTCTCTCTCTCTCCTCTCTCTCTCTCTCTCTCTCTCTCTCTCTCTCTCTCTCTCTCTCACACACACACACACACACACACACACACACACACAGAAAAAAACTTCAGCCAGATAATAATATGTCATTTACTGCTACATTTTTTCTTCTCAGTCTATCCACTACTATCCTTAAAATCACAGTATATTTATCTTTCAGATAATTTTTTTTAGCATGCGTAATATATTTATGTTGGTGTAAAATCTGTATGTATCTTCCTGTAGAAAGTCAATACACAGATTTGCACCAGTTATTTCAGGTAATAATGTATACTCATTGGGACTGGATGTAAAAAAGCACATGAATGCTTATTCCATTATTTGGATTTAAAAGATAATAAATAAATGTATAAAATATTGGTGGCACTTATAAAACCAGATATATTTTTCTTTTCACATTTAGTACGATATGATTTTCTCTAAAAAAATGAATACATAAAAAAACCTTCACCCCACCCACTTGTCACACCATTATAAATCATATTTTTTTCCTATTAACATTTTATTTCATTATCTAAAAAACACAACAACCCTGAAACCAACAAGGCACCTTTTACCCACTACTATACTTAATACCATATAGAATTGCTTAGTCATCCACATACATATTTCATGTGTTGGTGTAAAATCTGCCATCAATCTTCCAGCGGAAAATCAATACACAGATCTGCCACCAACATCCATAAAAATGCTTTTACACAATTCCCATTCCAATCACAAGACCAAATTCATCATTCTTTTCACAGGTGATGTGATTTAGTGTGATTTTTTAAAAGAGAAAATCTTTGCAGAAACTGAAACAAAAGAAAACTGCTCCCCACATACTTTCCACACCAGTATTGAACATGCCATGTTTTTTTTTTTGTCTACATTTGGTCTCATTATCTAAAAAATAAAGATACTTAAAAAAGGAAAAACAAAAAACAAGATCAAAACACAGGCACATGTTATCCACAACTTCACTTAAAATCATAGATCATCAATCTTCTTTTTCCCACAGGTGTTGGTGTAAAATCTGCCATCAATCTTCCGGCAGAAGATCAATACACAGATCTGCCACCAACATCAATGAAAATGCTTTTACACAATTCCCATTCAAATTACAGGACCAAGTTTATCATTCATGTCACATGTGATATGATTTAGTGTGATTTAAAAAAAAAAGAAAAACGTAGAAACAAAACTAAAACAAAACACAAGAAAACTGCTCCCCAGATACTTTTCACACCAGTACTGAGCATGCCATGTTGTTCTTTGACTTTCATTTGATCTCATTATCTTGACTTAAAGTCCTGTAAATGTAAAAGTCTATTAAAAATAAAAACAAAGAAAAAAACAAAACATAGGCACACTCATCCACTGAAATGAAAATGCTTTTACATCATTCCCATTTCAATCCCAGGATCAAGTTTATCATTCTTTTCAGATTTCATGTCATTTAGTGTGAATTTAAAAAAAACTACATGAAAACCAAAACTAAAACAAAAGAAAAGAAAACTGCTGCCCACATACTTTTCACACCAGTATTGAGCATGTCATGGTTTTCTTTATGTAGAGGGTCCTACACGGGAATTATCTAAGTCGCCACTCTAATTCCCGTTCCGTCTGATTCGGTACCGGAAATCTTAGAGTTTTAGAATAATTCTTATTTTCTTCAGTAACCCTAAAGAAGAGTAGGGCTCAGCTACTTATGGGCCGGGGAGTGATAAAGGGGGGATAGTAAGAGGATAGTAGAAAAATAGGGGAAAAGAAATATAGAAGAGGTAGGAAAGTAGGTGAAGTGAAATTAACTAACCTCAACTCACTCAGCAGCCACACTGAACACACTGAACGTGACGAATAACACCATTCATTCAATGTGACTCCAGACCGAGTAAATTGGGTTTATAACATATATTCCACAACACAACCTACAACACTACCACATTACACAAAACACCAATGACTAACTGTACTACAAGTACAATTAAGAAAAAACAAAGTATAATCTGTCCTAGTTTTTCATTCATCAAAAATCAATGGCTCAATCTCCGATCAGGCACACAGAAGGATGAGAGTGGGGATGGGATGATGGTGTGAGGAGAAGGTGACAGAAAAAGCGACGATGACCACGATGTTCCTTAAGGGGGAACATCTAGACTCAGGAGCGAGTCTCTGTCACACGTCTTTCCCTCACTAGCCCCAGGCAGGAAGTGAGATTTAAAAAACAGATGTATCCCGATACGCACTCTTTTTTAAGGGGCGATCACTCAACTCTACAAGGGAGTTACTGAACTTAGCGCTTAGTAACACACCCAACAAAAATACGTTTTTGTGAGGGGGGTTACACACACCCTTCGCAGGAAAATGTTGCTATCTTTTTTTCAAAAAAGTGCTAACATTTCAAACAAAACACAAACTCTACCCTCTCAGGGTAAAAAACCTCTTAAAGCCTCTGGTTGATTTTGATTCTGCATATCCACCCAATCTAATTTGGGTACTGCAAACAAAACCCAACACACAAAGACATTTCACATTCTTAAAAATGTAGCAAACATAAACCCAAAGTAAAATGTAAGGGCTCACAAAATCACACCCTGCAAATATGCAGCAAAACAAACATTGAAAACGTGAACTTATAAACTCGAAGTCACACCCTGCAAATATGCAGCAAAACATTCACCATACACAAGAATTACAGCAATCTCAAGACCACCCTTGGTTGCTGACATACACCCTCCTTCTCTTCCTGCAACTGTTTAGGTTGCACAGGAACAGAATCACACCTGTCGGTCAGATCCGGAGTTTGAACGCTAACAGGATCTCTATGCAAAATAGATCTCCTTGGTGCAGGCACTGGCTTCCATTCCGACTTCTCTGGGATGGACTTTCCCCAGCCAGGCCTACCCACACCAGACAACGAACTCCTCTGACCAACTGG
Source organism: Stramonita haemastoma (assembly GCA_030674155.1). Taxonomy (NCBI): domain Eukaryota; kingdom Metazoa; phylum Mollusca; class Gastropoda; order Neogastropoda; family Muricidae; genus Stramonita; species Stramonita haemastoma. The sequence goes on along the minus strand of CM060339.1, from coordinate 10,976,637 downwards.
CAAATCCTTACGGGAGCCATTTTTCAAGGCATCCCACCGGTTGTTGGTAAGAGGCTTGGAAGCACCAATGCCTTGACCACAACCCTTTTTCTCCTGCTTATCAGGAAAACAACTTGGATTGTCTTTTCCTCTGCACCATTTCCTTCTGGAAAGGCGAGGAAAACTGACATAATCCCGATGGTTGCCTCTAGAGCTACCATCCGCAACCACTTTCTGGTCGACATACTTCCAGAACACCACCCTGACCACTACCACAACCTCGCCGATGCGGCGGTATGTAGCAGCCGGGTTTGTTCCTGTAGGAGGATTCTTCGGGTTTTGTTGAAACCCCGTTCTTACCGACTTCTACATTAGTAGGCTTCATCTTCTTTCTCTGCCTTGCCAACTGCGACTTGACCGGGCAATCACGAACAACGTGACCAACACCTTTGCATCGGTAGCAGGAACTTTTCGGCTTCTTTGAGTGGCCTCTGAGTCTCTCTGCTACCATGCCTGCCAACTCTTTATAGTTGATGGCCACCTTTGCCTGTCCCTGATGTGTCCGGCCCGTCACAGCTGACATAAGCACAGAGGATGATTCCTCTAACTGCCTGACTGACTTCAACAGCGAGGTCAAGTCAGGCGACGCAGAACCTGGTCTGCCGAACTTATTCTTAAGTTCTCGAGCCATAATGGGCTCACATGACATGACACCATTCATGAAAACAAAATACACTTTCCTGCCACATTCATCATCAGAATATAAATCATTCTTATTCAGATTAATGAAATTCATCCACACATGGGTAAAGAAAGTCAATGGACTATCTCTTCTGTCCATCCGCATCAGCAAGAACTCCGCCAGACGTTCCACTGGGGTTTTCACACAGCCAAACACGTCACTTAGACGGCCGACAATGTCCATGGCAGAAGAGCAGGACTTGGCAAGCTCCCATGCCACACCACGCAGACTGCGCCGGACGCTGGCCAACACATCAGAGGGGGAATCGTTCCCTCTCATCAGCACATCGACTTGCTCCTCCCACTTAGCGAAGTCGACCTCATCACCACCTGTGGGCCTCGATCCCGTAAAGATGCCAAGCGGTGCCAAAGGCATAGATGGCACCACGTGGACCTGGATCCTGGTCTGTAGCAGGGCTGTCATCTCGGCATCCTGCTTGTCGACCCTCTCCCTCAACAGGCGGTGACCTTCCTCCAGGGCAGTGAGCGTCTCCCGTAACTGCCGGTTCTCCTCCTCAACTGCAGTCACCCTCGCTCGTACCCCATCATCTCCCAGTTGCTTCATCTCTGGTCCCTCACTTCGACTGATCATGATCTTTATGTATGAGGAAACTGAACTTACAATTAACCTTTCAAAAATCCCATAAAAAATTTTGTTTCTCTTGGAATTTTTTTTTTTTTTTTAATTCCTACAAAACTTTATCACAGTGTTAGCAAAAAATTGATTAAGCTAACAACAAAAAATTATCAGAGCAACATTTCTGCTCTCAGCAAAATTACAATTTTGCTGTTACCAATGTAACCCCCCTCACAAGAACGTATTTTTGTTTGGTGTGTTACTAAGCGTTAAGTGCAGTAACTCCCTTGTAGAGTTGAGTGATGGCCCCTTAAAAAAAAAAGAGTGCCTATCGGGATAGTTCTGTTTTTTAAATCTCACTTCCTGCCTGGGCCTAGTGAGGGAAGGGAGCGTGACAGAGACTCGCTCCTGAGTCTAGATGTTCCTGATTAAGGTTTGTTTTATTTTTTAACTTCGTTTTTGATCAAACTATCTGTTTAAGCCAATTTCAGCTTAATTCAGAATAGTTTTGGAAGGTTCAGGAAGTCTATATGTTTGATTTAATTTCACAGGCTTTCAACCTGTGAATTAACAGTGAACGTAACTTCGTACGTACAACGTACGTGATCGATTCGAACAAAGGAAGCGTGGGTTAAATTTTGGCGCGATCATGGTCCTTGTTGTAAGATTAATTTGTGGTAGAATATTGTTTAGCTATTATTAAAATGCTAGAAATATTCTAGTGTGGCTTTACACTACAAATATATGGGTGTGAAGGCCTATTTCTATCATTAAGAATGGTGATTTATTTATAATAAATCATGTAGCAATTTTAAAATAAGTAATGGCATTGGAATGTCATTGTGGACATTTATTTAAAATAAATTAGTCCCTTTTATTAATGTTTGCACAGTTTCATAGGATGGACCATCCTCTGTCCTAAAGTAAATGAGACATGTTGTGAGACAAGTTATTAAAATTATGTAGTGATGATTTTATTATTAGAATTGTGATTTATTTGTGATAAATCATTTAGTAATTCTAGAATGGGTGAAATGGCATTGGAATGTCATTGTGGACATTTATTTAAAATAAATTAGTCCTTCTTATTAATTAATGCTTGCACAGTTTCATAGGATGGACCATCATCTGTTCTAAAGTAAATGAAACGTGTGTAATACTAACTACTAAAATTATGAAATAATTTTAGAGTGATGTTAGATTGTTCTGAGAATATTAAATTCTCACGAGAATGGCAAAATGGGTAGGGTGAAAGTATTTTTGGTAATTGAGCTGTGTTGTAAACAAGCTCAGTGATGGATGTTTTGTGGTGATGTTTTTTACATTGTATGTTCTTTGATTACAGGAACATCGTCATCGGTCTTCCCCCTGTCACACCTGCTTTGCCCCATCATTAAATCTCCACCCTTACCATTGTTGTTTTTATTAATGGCCCTGATCTGAGATTGATCACTGATTTTGTTCTATTTTTGGTATTTGACTGGACAGAATATCTTGTGTTTTTTAATTGTACTTGTAGTACAATTAGTCATTGGTGTTTTGTGTAATGTGGTAGTGTTGTAGGTTGTGTTGTGGAATATATGTTATAAACCCAATTTACTCGGTCTGGAGTCACATTGAATGAATGGTGTTATTCGTCACGTTCGGTGTGTTCAGTGTGGCTGCTGAGTGAGTTGAGGTTAGTTAATTTCACTTCACCTACTTTCCTACCTCTTCTATATTTCTTTTCCCTCTATTTTTCTACTATCCTCTTACTATCCCCCCTTTATCACTCCCCGGCCCATAAGTAGCTGAGCCCTACTCTTCTTTAGGGTTACTGAAGAAAATAAGAATTATTCTAGGACTCATAAGATTTCCGGTACCGAATTAGACGGAACGGGAATTAGAGTGGCGACTTAGGTAATTCCCGTGTAGGACCCGTTACATTTCTGGCGCCCAATGTGGGGCTAGGGAGTGTTTTTCTATTAGTCTGTTTTGAAACTGCAACTCCACTGTGAGTGGGAGTTTGCGATCTTTGTGGAACTTTGAATTCCACAAGGTGTAACGTCTTTTGTGTGTGTTTGATAATTTAAATTTTCACTGGAAGTGAAAGCGTAGGCAAAATTCAAATTTTGCAGTGAGCAAAAATTTTGCTCGGAAAAAGAAATTTTTGTTGTTAGTTAAATAAATTTTTGGCTAACAGTATAGTGAAATTTTTGGAAGGAAATTAAAATTTCAGAGAAAGTGGAATTTTGGTAACAGTAAAATTGTAATTTTGCTGAGAGCAGAAATGTTGCTCTGATAATTTTGTTGTTAGCTTAATTAATTTTTTGCTAACAGTATATAAAGTTGTGTAGGAATTTTTAAAATTCCAAGAGCAAGGGAAACAAAAATTTTTAATGGATTTTTGAAAAGGTTAATTGTAAGTCCAGTTCTTAATACAATAAGATCATGATCGGTCGAAGTGAGGGACCAGAGATGAAGCAACTGGGAGATGATGGGGTACGAGCGAGGGTGACTGCGGTTGAGGAGGAGAACCGGCAGTTACCGGAGACGCTCACTGCCCTGGAGGAAGGTCACCGCCTGTTGAGGGAGAGGGTCGACAAGCAGGATGCTGAGATGGCAGCCCTGCTACAGACCAGGATCCAGGTCCACGTGGTGCCATCTACGCCTTTGGCACCGCTTGGCATCTTCACTGGATCGAGGCCAACAGGTGGTGATGAGGTCGACTTTGCCCAGTGGGAGGAGCAAGTCGATGTGCTGATGAGAGGGAACGACTCCCCCTCTGATGTGTTGGTCAGCGTTCGGCGCAGTCTGCGTGGTGTGGCATGGGAGCTTGCCAAGTCCTGCTCTTCTGCCATGGACATTGTCGGCCGTCTAAGTGACGTGTTTGGCTGTGTTAAAACCCAGTGGAACGTCTGGCTGAGTTCTTACTGATGCGGATGGACAAAAGTGACAATCCATCGGACTTCCTGGCGCATGTGTGGTTAAAGTTTATTCGTTTGAAAAGATGTGAGGTGTATTCTCATGAGGACTGTGCCAGGAACGTTTATTTTGTGTTCATGAATAGTTTCATGTCATGTGAGCCCATTATGGCTCGGGAACTTAAGAATGAGTTCGGCAGACCAGGTTCTGCGTCGCCTGATTTGACTTCACTGTTGAAGTCAGTCAGGCAGTTAGAGGAAGCATCCTCAAAGCCTATGTCAGCTGTGGCGGGCCGGACACATCAGGGACAGGCAAAGGTGGCCATCAACTATAAAGAGTTGGCAGGCATGGTAGCAGAGAGACTCAGAGGCCACTCAAAGAAGCTGAAAAGTTCCTGCTACCGATGCAAAGGTGTTGGTCACATTGTTCGTGATTGCCCGGTCAAGTCACAGTCGGCAAAGCGGAGAAAAAAGGCTACTAAAGCCGAAGTCAGTAAGAACGGGGTTTCTGCAAAACCCGAAAAATCCTCCTACAGGGACAAACCCGGCTGCTACATACCGCCACATAGGCGAGGTCATTGTAGTGGTCAGGGTGGTGTTCGGAATGTACGCGACCAGAAAGTGGTTGTGGATGGTAGCTCTAGAGGCAACCATCGGGACAATGTTCATTTTCCTCACCTTTCCAGAAGGAAATGGTGCAGAGGAAAAGACGGTCCAAGTTGTTTTCCTGATAAGCAGGAAAAAAAGGATTGTGGTCAAGGCATTGGTGCTTCCAAGCCTCTTACCAACAATCGGTGGGATGCCTTGAAAGATGGCTCCCGTAAAAGGCGTAAGAGTTTGCCAGTTGGTCAGAGGAGTTCTTTGTCTAGTGTGGGTAGGCCTGGCTGGGAAAAGTCCACCCCAGAGAAGTCGGAATGGAAGCCAGTGCCTGCACCAAGGAGATCTATTTTGCATAGAGATCCTGTTAGCGTTCAAACTCCGGATCTGACCGACAGGTGTGATTCTGTTCCTGTGCAACCTAAACAGTTGCAGGAAGAGAAGGAGGGTGTATGTCAGCAACCAAGGGTGGTCTTGAGATTGCTGTAATTCTGGTGTATGTTTTTGTTTTACTGCATATTTGCAAAGTGTGGCTTTGTGAGTCCACAAGTTCATGCTTTTGAATGTTTCTATTTTGCTGCTAATTTGCAGAGTGTGACTATGAGTCCACAAGTTCATGTTTTTTGAGTGTTTCTGTTTTGCTGCATATTTGCAGGGTGTGACTTTGTGAGTCATGTTTGCTACATGTTTTTAAAATGTGGAATGTTTTTGTGTGAGTTCTGTTTTCAGTATCCAAATTAGATTGGGTAGATATGCAGAATCAAAATTAAGTGGAGGCTTTAAAAGGTTTTGGCCTAAAATAAATTTTTAGGATGAGTGTTGATACCCACCTTGGATTGGGTATGCATTTTTGTTCAAGTTAAAGATGAGGTTTTTGCCCCAGAGGATAGAGTTTGTGTTTTGTTTGAAATGTTGGCACTTTTTTGGAAAAAAAGATAGCAACATTTTCCTGCGAAGGGTGTGTGTAACCCCCCTCACAAGAACGTATTTTTGTTTGGTGTGTTACTAAGCGTTAAGTGCAGTAACTCCCTTGTAGAGTTGAGTGATGGCCCCTTAAAAAAAAAAAGAAGTGCCTATCGGGATAGTTCTGTTTTTTAAATCTCACTTCCTGCCTGGGCCTAGTGAGGGAAGGGAGCGTGACAGAGACTCGCTCCTGAGTCTAGATGTTCCTGATTAAGGTTTGTTTTATTTTTTAACTTCGTTTTTGATCAAACTATCTGTTTAAGCCAATTTCAGCTTAATTCAGAATAGTTTTGGAAGGTTCAGGAAGTCTATATGTTTGATTTAATTTCACAGGCTTTCAACCTGTGAATTAACAGTGAACGTAACTTCGTACGTACAACGTACGTGATCGCTTCGAACAAAGGAAGCGTGGGTTAAATTTTGGCGCGATCATGGTCCTTGTTGTAAGATTAATTTGTGGTAGAATATTGTTTAGCTATTATTAAAATGCTAGAAATATTCTAGTGTGGCTTTACACTACAAATATATGGGTGTGAAGGCCTATTTCTATCATTAAGAATGGTGATTTATTTATAATAAATCATGTAGCAATTTTAAAATAAGTAATGGCATTGGAATGTCATTGTGGACATTTATTTAAAATAAATTAGTCCCTTTTATTAATGTTTGCACAGTTTCATAGGATGGACCATCCTCTGTCCTAAAGTAAATGAGACATGTTGTGAGACAAGTTATTAAAATTATGTAGTGATGATTTTATTATTAGAATTGTGATTTATTTGTGATAAATCATTTAGTAATTCTAGAATGGGTGAAATGGCATTGGAATGTCATTGTGGACATTTATTTAAAATAAATTAGTCCTTCTTATTAATTAATGCTTGCACAGTTTCATAGGATGGACCATCATCTGTTCTAAAGTAAATGAAACGTGTGTAATACTAACTACTAAAATTATGAAATAATTTTAGAGGTGATGTTAGATTGTTCTGAGAATATTAAATTCTCACGAGAATGGCAAAATGGGTAGGGTGAAAGTATTTTTGGTAATTGAGCTGTGTTGTAAACAAGCTCAGTGATGGATGTTTTGTGGTGATGTTTTTTTACATTGTATGTTCTTTGATTACAGGAACATCGTCATCGGTCTTCCCCCTGTCACACCTGCTTTGCCCCATCATTAAATCTCCACCCTTACCATTGTTGTTTTTATTAATGGCCCTGATCTGAGATTGATCACTGATTTTGTTCTATTTTTGGTATTTGACTGGACAGAATATCTTGTGTTTTTTAATTGTACTTGTAGTACAATTAGTCATTGGTGTTTTGTGTAATGTGGTAGTGTTGTAGGTTGTGTTGTGGAATATATGTTATAAACCCAATTTACTCGGTCTGGAGTCACATTGAATGAATGGTGTTATTCGTCACGTTCGGTGTGTTCAGTGTGGCTGCTGAGTGAGTTGAGGTTAGTTAATTTCACTTCACCTACTTTCCTACCTCTTCTATATTTCTTTTCCCTCTATTTTTCTACTATCCTCTTACTATCCCCCCTTTATCACTCCCCGGCCCATAAGTAGCTGAGCCCTACTCTTCTTTAGGGTTACTGAAGAAAATAAGAATTATTCTAGGACTCATAAGATTTCCGGTACCGAATTAGACGGAACGGGAATTAGAGTGGCGACTTAGGTAATTCCCGTGTAGGACCCGTTACACCAAAATTTCACTTCCCGTGAAATTCTAATTTTCTTCAACCAAAAATTTCACTTACTCTGTAAGCCAAAAATTTATTTAGCTAACAACCAAAAATTCTTTTTCTGAGCAAAATTTTATGCTCACTGCAAAAATTTAATTTTGCCTACACTTTCACTTCCAGTGAAATTAAAATTTTCAAACACACACAAAAGACGTTACACCTTGTGGAATTCAAAGTTCCACAAAGAACGAAAACTTCCACTCTCAGTGGACTTTCAACTTCAGAAACAACTAGAAAAACACTCCCTAGCCCCACATTGGGCGCCAGAAATGTAAAGGGTCCTACACGGGAATTATCTAAGTCGCCACTCTAATTCCCGTTCCGTCTGATTCGGTACCGGAAATCTTAGAGTTTTAGAATAATTCTTATTTTCTTCAGTAACCCTAAAGAAGAGTAGGGCTCAGCTACTTATGGGCCGGGGAGTGATAAAGGGGGGATAGTAAGAGGATAGTAGAAAAATAGGGGAAAAGAAATATAGAAGAGGTAGGAAAGTAGGTGAAGTGAAATTAACTAACCTCAACTCACTCAGCAGCCACACTGAACACACTGAACGTGACGAATAACACCATTCATTCAATGTGACTCCAGACCGAGTAAATTGGGTTTATAACATATATTCCACAACACAACCTACAACACTACCACATTACACAAAACACCAATGACTAACTGTACTACAAGTACAATTAAGAAAAAACAAAGTATAATCTGTCCTAGTTTTTCATTCATCAAAAATCAATGGCTCAATCTCCGATCAGGCACACAGAAGGATGAGAGTGGGGATGGGATGATGGTGTGAGGAGAAGGTGACAGAAAAAGCGACGATGACCACGATGTTCCTTAAGGGGGAACATCTAGACTCAGGAGCGAGTCTCTGTCACACGTCTTTCCCTCACTAGCCCCAGGCAGGAAGTGAGATTTAAAAAACAGATGTATCCCGATACGCACTCTTTTTTAAGGGGCGATCACTCAACTCTACAAGGGAGTTACTGAACTTAGCGCTTAGTAACACACCCAACAAAAATACGTTTTTGTGAGGGGGGTTACATTTAACTTACACTTTTTCTCATTATCTTAAGAAAAAAAGAGAAAGAAAACCAAAACACACACTACCCACAACTTAAGTTAAAACCATATACCATCAATTTTCTTTTTCTCTCATGTGTTGATGTAAAATCTGCCATCAATCTTCCAGCTGAAAATCAATACACAGATCTGCCACCAACATCAACTAAAATCATTTTCCACAATTCCTATTACAATCACAGGACCAAGTTTATCATTCATTGCACATTTAATGCGATTTGAAAAAATAAACCCCTTCTCCCCACACACTTTCCACACCATAATATAAACTTTAAAATTTTTCTTTTCAATTTACATCTGATATGGTTTATAACAAAAAATCAACAAAACATTAAAAAAAAATTAATGCAGGCAGCTTTACATGCAGCTACACATAAGATCATAATATGAAGATGTGTTGGTGTAAAATCTGCCATCAATCTTGCAGCAGAAGATCAATACACAGATCTGCCACCAACAACAATGAAAATGCTTTTACACAATTCCCATTGCAATCACAGGACCCAGTTTATTATAAAATTCACATTTGATGTGATTTAGTGCAATTTTTAAAACTAGAAAAACATGAAAAATCTAAAACAAGAGAAAAGAAAAAAGAAACTGCTCCTACATGCCATGTTTTTGTTAACTTACATTTGGTCTTATTATCTAAAATAAAATAAAAAAGTACAAAACAAAAAAGAAATATAAAACACGGGCAAGTCTTATGTACAACTAGACTTAAAATCATATTTCATCAATCTCCTTTTCCCCACATGTGTTGGTGTAAAATCTACCATTAATCTTCCAGCGTAAGATCAATGCACAGATCTGCCACCAGCATAAACTAAAATCATTTTACACCATTGCCATTGCAATCACAGGACCAAGTTTATCATTAATTTCACATGTGATGCGATTCGAAAAAATAAACTCCTTCTCC
>CM060339.1:10954191-10962019 GCA_030674155.1 Stramonita haemastoma | reverse complement strand
GCAATGTCCTAGGTGACGACAGCAATGTCCTAGCAGTGATGCTCTCGTCTTCCCGATAACGCGGGCGATCTCCTCCTTCGCGAGATTCCTGCCGAAATACACACTTTGCAATCGTCAGTATAACTGGTCTGTATACTAATGGAAATAGTAAATATTTTCTAACTTTTCTTATACTTATGGAAAGAGTAGTTTCAATATTTATTGACTCTTCTAATATTACAATCATTATCAACATGTAGGTATTATTCTTGTAAAAAAAATCAAAATAAGTAAACATTTTCATTAATGTGCACATTCATTTTCCTGGGACTGTGTTACGTTTTTTTCCCATTTTAATTATGTGGTAAGAAAAAAATGGAGCATAAAAAGATCATACTGACTAAAAGACGGATCAAACTCGATAGGGAGGGTACAAAAAAATACGAGTTTTGGTTCTACAGTGATATTTCCCTGCCTACCTTACTATAGAGGATAATCAGAATGACACAAATAAAAATCAATTTTATCATCACCAGCCATGTCCTAAGTAGGCTATAAAGCAATTGACGTTACTGAAACAACCACCACCAACTAGCAATATTGAGAAAACATGGTTTTGTAGCTTTACTTGGACTTTACAATGATTCTGAGAAAATAAATGGCAGAGCTATTAAGACAGTCTCCTGTCTAACAAGTAAAGCGATTATTCTGGGCTTTTTTTTCAAGGTTTTCAGTTTGATGACAAAACCAAACTGAATGTCAAAGTCCTTCCGATGAGACTATAAAGCAAAGCCCTGTGGGCGAAAGAAAGCAGAACATCTTTTTTTCCCTAAACATGGAATTATAGTAAATAACTAAAACTACAATTATCCTACGCATAGACTTAGGCTATGCACAATGACTTGTCATGCATATCAGAATCATTCAACTTTAGCTATACGAGTCTATGTACCTACAGTGCAAGGTTTCCATGGGGAAACTGTCTCCAGATCGTCATCTCCTTCTCCCATTCGCTCTACACCGTCAGATGTGTTCAGATGTGATGTCTTTTCGAGTTCCTCTCGTGGGCCGTACAGCTTGGTCTGCAGGGTTATCTCCGTAGGCCACCCTTTCTTCCTCAGGTCGCTGAATAGGGTACACCTCTGAGCGATGTGCTCGCTTTTCTGGATTTCTTTACCACAGGCACACAGGGGAGAAGGACGAGTTTCGGCTTTGTGGACATGTGGGGATTTAGTGCCCAGTACGAAGTTTTAGGATTATGACGATCTCTTTTGAGGTGGTGATAGTCGTCTCTCCTACTCTTGGTCGGGCCATTGATTTGATGATTGTCTTCTGTCCATGAAAACGAGGCTGCTTTCACGCTGTTCTCTCTCTGCCCACTTGTTTTGCAAGTTCATCAGCCTGTTCGTTGCCAGGTATGCCACAGTGGGCAGGGATCCATAGCAGCGTTACACGTTTGTGTTGTGTAAGAAGCTGTAGTTCTTGTTGGAGTTCTGTCTATCTGCAGATAGAGCTTGTAGGACTGACAGGGCATCAGTGAAAAAAAAACTTGCTGACATTTATCTTTGGAGTGTTTGACCATGGTGGCAGCTTGTTTCAAGGCTTGGGTTTCTGCACGGTAGTTGGTGAATTGTGTCCCTGTTGGGATGTTTGCTGTTTCAACAGTCTTCAGATGATAGCCCTATTTTCCGAAAAGACACGACTCAGCCCCATTTTTGGAGACGTCTCCCCAAGTGATCCACATGATGACTAGCTAGGTTAGGACCCTTGCGGAATATTGGGTGGAAAGGAGAAAGCTGAAGGAAATGCTTGAAAATTTGTGGGACGGCAGAGTCACACTCCCTCATACCCACTGTACCAAAGACCAAGTCACACTCCCTCATACACACTGTCCCAAAGACGAAGCCACACTCCCTAAAAACCACTGTCCCATGCCAAAGACCAAGTCACACTCCCTCATACCCACTGTCCCAAAGACCAAGTCACACTCCCTCATACCCACTGTCCCAAAGACGAAGTCACTCTCCCTCATAACCACTGTCCCAAAGACGAAGTCACTCTCCCTCATACCCACTGTCCCAAAGACCAAGTCACACTCCCTAAAAACCACTGTCCCAAAGACGAAGTCACTCTCCCTCATACACACTGTCGCAAAAACGAAGTCACTCTCCCTCATACACACTGTCCTAAAGACGAAGTCACTCTCCCTCATACACACTGTCGCAAAGACGAAGCCACACTCCCTCATACACACTGTCCCAAAGACAAGCCACACTCCCTCATAACCACTGTTACCAAAGACGAAGTCACACTCCCTCACAACCACTGTTACCAAAGACGAAGCCACACTCCCTAAAAACCACTATCCCAAAGACGAAGCCACACTCCCTCGTAACCACTGTTCCCAAAGACGAAGCCACACTCCCTCACAATCACTGTCCCAAAGACGAAGCCACACTCCCTAAAAACCACTATCCCAAAGACGAAGCCACACTCCCTCATACTCACTGTCCCAAAGACGAAGCCACACTCCCTCATACACACTGTCCCAAAGACGAAGCCACACCCCCTCATAACCACTGTCCCAAAGACGAAGTCACACTCCCTCACAACCACTGTCCTAAAGACGAAGTCACACTCCCTCGTACCCAATGCATCAAAGCCTTCAAAGGCGGTGGTCTTTTTGGACATCAAGACATCACTGTCACCCAGATTGCGCTCCTTAATAATTAAATCTATCGCACTAGTTTTTGTTTTCCCCTACAGTTTAAAACCAACTCTATTCTTTTTGTGGCTACTTGATTAAGCCACTTTAAATGCTATGCTACATTTTATTCCCTATTTTATCTTTTTTTTGGGGGCTGAATTTTATCCTATTCTTTTTCAGTCTAATCTGTCTCATTCTATTTTATTCTAATCTACCTTTTTAGCAAGGATTAGGAACTTAATCAGGAATTTGGTGTCCAGTGATAGTGCAATTGTGCCCCCAGATTGTGCCCCCACGGTCCACGGGACTACGGGACAGGTGAAGGTGATAGTACAAAAGCAACTGACAGAGCAGTTCATCTGACAGTTCGACGTAACAACGTAGTTCGTCCTAACTTACAACGAACTGTGTCGACCCCCCCCCCCCTCCCCCCCAGGGGGATCAATGCAGTTGTAATTTGCGACGAACTGCGTTAGGCCCGCCCCAATGTAACCCCCCCCCCCCAAAAAAAAAAAAAAAAAAAGAAAAGAACCCCCCCCCCCATATCTTTATATCTTTAATCAATGTAAGTTCAATATAATGCCCTACTTCAGCATTTTAGAAGCTCCTCATACATTTTTGTCATCTTTCTGACTTCAGTTCCAAGTTGTGACAAAGTGCCTTGTGTTCTGACACAGTTCGACGTAGCAACGCAGTTCCTCGTAACTTATGACGAACTTGCGTCGCTCCCCCGGGGATGGGAGTGAGGGGGTGGGGGGAGCGGGGGGGGGGGGGGGGGGGGGGCAAGGGGTCGACACAGTTCATCACAATTACGGCGAACTGGGTCGACCCCCCTACCCCCCCCCCCCCCCCCCCCCCGCCCGGGAGACCAACGCAGTTGTCGCAATTTGCAACGAACTGCGTTAGCCCCCCCCCCCCTCCCCTCAATGTCAAATAAAAAAACAAACCAACATATCTTAATCAATGTAAGTTCAATATAATGCACTACTTCAGCATTTTAGAAGCTCCTCATACATTTTTGTCAACTCTCTGACTTCAGTTCCAAGTTGTGACGACGTGCGTTGAAGCACTTTGTCACAACTTTTCATCACCAAAATCATGCAATGGCAAAAGTTCTTAGTATCTTTTATACTAGGAACTTTTGCCATTGCATGTTTTTGGAGTCGGGGGGTCGACACAGTTCGTCGTAATTGTGACGAACTGTGTTGCAAGTTACGACGAACTGCGTTGCTACGTCGAAATGTGTCAGATCACAACGCACTTCGTCACAACTTGGAACTGAAGTCAAAGTTGACAAAAATGTACGAGGAGCTTCTAAAATGCTACAGTAGTGCATTAGATTGAACTTACATTGATTGAAGATATGTTGTTGCTTTTTTACATTGTGGGGGAGGAAGGGGGGGGGGGGGGCTAACGCAGTTCCTCGCAAACTGCGACGAGGGATCGACACGGTTTGTCGTGATTACGACGAACTGTGTCGACCCCCCCCCCCCCCCCCCCCCCCCGTCCCTCCCCACGTCGAACTGTGTCAGAACACAACACACTTTGTCACAACTTGGAACTGAAGTCAGAAAGTTGACAAAAATGTATGAGGCGCTTCTAAAATGCCGAAGTAGGGCATTATATTATATTTAATTAGATTAAAGATAATTATGCTGTTTTTGTTTTTTTACATGGGGTGGGGGTAGGGGGGGGTAACGAATTACGACGAACGTATGTTAGGACGAACTGCGTTGCTACGTCGAACTGTGTCAGAACTACTGCTCTGTCAGTTGCCTTTGTACTATCACCTTCACCTGTCCGTGGGCGAGGCACAATTGCACTATCACTGGACACCAAATTCCTGATTGCGTCCCCAATCCTTGCTAACATGGTAGAATAGAATAAAATAGAATAGAATAAAAATTCAGCCAATATGATGAAATAGGGAATAAAATGGAGCGTAGCGTTTGAAGTAGCTGAATCAAGTAGCTACAAAAAAAATAGAGTTAGTTTAAACTGTAGGGAAAACAAACTAGTGCAAGACATTCGTCTGACAAAAAAAAACAAAAAAACTCGGTGGCAAAATTTGCAATTTCTACCCTCTCAAACATTCCAGTGCTGTTTTCGTCCCCTGTGATAGTAATTCAGAACCACTTCCTGCAAATGCATCAAAACTATCAGTGATCTGGCTCAGTCCTGCAGATTCTGGAAACTAATTAAGTCCTCACTAACATCGAAAACCCTCGGATAGCAGAATATCCCCATGCTATTAACCTTGGGAATAGAAGAATATCCCCCATGCTGAACCCAAAGGTCTAACATATTCCTCCTGTGAACAAGGAAACAAAGCCCTCTGAAGGCTCTGTGGAAGCATTTCCTTCCTCCATTCCCAACCCTCTCTCTAACAAAGGCCTACTAAACCCAGCTAAACATCGATGTGGGATCACAATGAGACGTTTGTGGCGAGAAGGTCCACGGTCGCTTGGGAAGTTTCTGATAACAAAAAACAAACAAAAAGACCATGATTTAAGAGAGAGCGAGAGAGCGAGAGAGCGAGAGAGCGAGCGAGAGAGAGAGAGAGAGAGAGAGAGAGAGAGAGAGAGAGAGACAGACAGACAGACAGACAGACAGACAGACAGACAGACAGACAGACAGAGACACAAAGAGAGAGTGTGTGTGTGTGTCTGTGTCTGTGCGTGTGGACGCGTGCGTTCGCGAGCGTGTATGTGTGTGCGCGCGCGAGAGAGAGAGAGAGAGTGAGTGAGTGAGTGAGTGAGTGAGTGAGTGAGTGTGTGTGTGTGGTGTGCGTGTGTGTGCGCGCGTGCGTGTGTGCGCGCGCGCATGCGTGCGTGAGCATGTATGTGTGTATGTGTATGTGTATGTGCCTGTGCCCGCGCGCTTGAGTGCGTGAGCCTCATTTTCAGTCACAAAATTTCTCCAGTTAACATGAACTTTGGGTTACTCTCCCCAGGGAGACAGGTGCGTAGCCATCAGAGCAATGTCATCCGTACTTTTCTATATATTTGTTTTGACACGAAGGTGCTTATTTTTTCAAAAGTATTTTTGCGGGTGATAAGTGCGTTGCACAATGGACCTCGTTTATTGTCTACGCCAAAAGGTTAGCATCCAGATCACCTCTTAACGGTCTGGCGTGGCGGCGGATGGGAGGAAAAGTAGGGGATCAGAATGATGGAAATCAAGCCGAAATTTTTCTGGCTGAGAGGGGGAGAGAGAGAGAGAGAGAGAGAGAGAGAGAGAGAGAGAGAGAGAGAGAGAGAGAGAGAGAGAGAGGGGGGGGGTAGAGAGAGAGAGAGAGAGAGGGAGGGAGGGAGAGAGAGAGAAAGGGAGGGAGGGAGAGAGGGAGGGAGAGAAAGAGACAGAGAGAGGGAGTGTGCGTGCGTGTGTGTGTAGCGTATGTGCGCCTGCGCTCGTGCGTATGCCTGCGCATGGGTGTATGCGTGGGTGCTGAATCATTATGCACAAAATATAATATGCGTCTCTGATATGCTTTCTTTTCTGGGACACCAACATTTCATCAAGTGTGTAGCTGAAACTGGGTCTAGCGGTTTAAGCGTTGACCTCTCGATCTGTGCTAATCCGAGCCACCATTCGTGGAGATTTTTACCATGAGATTAAAATCAATACTGACTCCACTCCTACGAAAAGTTGTCTAGATGAGACTATAAACTGAGGTCTCGTGTCCGAACGCACGTGGAATATCTCGAAACCCGTTCCACAGTCGAATGAGTGGGCCATTGTGTAAAGAACAGTTGACGATAGAGAACCAAAAAACAAAAACGCATGCACACATCATACGCCAAACTGGAGTGCGCGGCTATGTTTTAATGGTAGCTAAACGGTCGTATACGCACAAAGTTTCTCCAGTGATAAGTCTGGAAACTCTACGAAAGGGATACCCCCCCCCCCAACCCCCCCCCCCCCCCCACCACCACCACCAAAAACTGACCAAACAATGTCAAGTCATCCAAACCGTATATGACTGCTCTGAAGCATCAAGGGGATTCAGCCAAGTTGAAATGATAAACACTGTAGGCTTTCTTGTTCGCCGTTTTACCATGCAATTGACACCTTAGCTGCTAGATCTATCAGAAGCAGATAATACACTAGAAAATGCAGCAAAGACAAAACACCCCTTCCATTATTACTTTATTTAAAACAGTTTAAACGTTGCACTACAGAAAACGTTCACCGACGGTTACGCCGTAACCGACACTACACTTGTCTACATGTCATAATAATCATTCACTTTTTGTCAAAGGGCTGCAAATTATCCAGGCTTTCAGCCTGCTCTTGCTAAGTCAACAGGCAATGGACATCAGTATTTTGTAACGACATTTTGTCCAACATTTGGGCTGCTCTCTTTCTCTCTGCTTTTGCACAAGTAAGATAGGCTAATCGTGGGAGGCAGTCAGTAAAAGTGTGCAGGCTACATGCGTGTATTCCGAGCGCGCGCGAAATGCATATGGCTGCAAGGATCCATGGCTACTTGAACTAGACATTTTCAATATCCCAATATTTTTGCAAAAAAATTATCATACTCACAGTGTGATGTTCGTCGATGTCACAACTGCAGTGATGGCATCCACAGCTGCGAGAAAGCTTTTCTCTCATGAGGAGAAGTGTGCTTTGGCTTCTGTTGCTGTGCTCCTCTGCTGTCATGTCAGCCGCCATTCAAAGTCCCCGAAGATAGGCGGGGTGATCATTAGCCAAGGGGTGTTCGTTGTAGGCAGGGCGGCTTTCTGTTCTTTTTTTCAGATGCTGAAGATCGTGTGTGTCGTCTTTCTGTTGCGAACAGGAAGTTTTCGGTTAGCTATGATTTGGACTTCATTCAAATTGGTGATTCCCATTATCTATTCTACCTAGCTTTGGTTGCATCTCATGTTTACTCCCCTTCAGCGCATGCGCGCATGCGTGCGTGTGTAGATATATGTGCGCGTGCGCGCGAGCTTTAAGTGTATGCTTGCTTGAGTGTGTGTGTGAGTGTGTGTGTGTGTGTGTGTGTGTGTGTGTGTGTGTGTGTGTTATGTCTGCCAATGTACAGTGTGTAGTGCGTGCATGCACGAGAGCGATTTCTGTTTGCAAGGCTCCAGTTGAATTTTTTAAAAAAGTGTGACTGAGAGCATGCTGCATTCTTTTGAT
>CM060339.1:10922379-10949091 GCA_030674155.1 Stramonita haemastoma | reverse complement strand
AAACCCTAAAAAAGGTGTATTTTTTTTATGGGTTTTTTTTTTTTTTTTTTAATAAAATTTTGTTTACGCGCCCCCGCGCCGGCGGGGGGGGGGGTGTGTTTGTGTTGTGGTGTTGTGTTGTGTTTTTTGTGGTGTTTTTGGGGGGTGTGTGTGTTTTTTTTTGGGTTTTTGTGTGGGGGGTTTTTGTTTTTTTTTTTAAGATAGGAAAAAGAAGACATTTTTGGGTTGAAAAAAATTGCAAATCTTTTGTTTGAATGAGGATTTTGGGAGTACACAGTGATTTTCGCACAGCAAACGAAATTTTAATGTTGGAAAAAAATCAAAATCGATTAAAAGGGAGACAATAATAAGAAAAACCCAAACCCCGTTTTGTTCCCCTTAGCCTAGATCTTCCCAAACCCGACCCAAAACGGGGGGGGAAAGCCCCTACCCATAATTTTTCATTTTATTTTTTATCTTTCTTTTATATTAAAATTACTTTTTTTACCGAGGATAATGGAATAAGCATATGTGCTTTTTGTCCCCCTTTTCCCCTTTTGGTTGCAGTTTTGTAAATTTGTACTTTTCCCCACCGGCCCAATGGCCCTACCTTCGAAAAGCGGAACAGGTTTTTAACATGTCGCAGAGTTGTGCGTGCTTTCGAAACCCCGGGCCTCGGTTTTTTTTCTTCAAAGGGTTTTTTTGGGGAAGGGGAGTCGCACTAATTTTAAAACTCGGGGGAAAAAAACCCCCCTTGAACGGAATCAAACCCCGGGGGTGTAAATTGTTAAATTTTGATACCAAGAAAAAGGGTATTTCGAGAAATGTGACGAAGGGTTTTGAATTCCGTCCACCCCGATTTTCCCATAATAAAGAGCTGCGGACCAAAAAAATGTTTACTGCCGTTACCATTTATACATCTTTGTGTGGGGGGAAAAGGTTTTGGTGAACCACACCCGAAGAGGCAGTCCGGCTTTAATTAGCAAATTTGTTCGAACGAAGCTGGTGCAGTGTAGAAAATTAATAGTGTAAAGAATATCATTGATAGGGTCTAATATACAATGATTATGATGCACGGGGCTAAGTGCAGGGCCCCCGCCACATGCACCCCCAAAAACAAAAAAAGCAAAAAAACCCCCATGAAAAAGCAGGGGCGTGCCTTTCCCCCAAAATCCTACTCCCTCAAGAAAAAGCGTTTTTTTCGAAGATTGACAAGGAGAGGGTTTGAAACTGTTGCCAATCCCAACTTTTAGCTTCTTTCCCAATATGCAGGGCCCGGAGACCAAAAGCCTCAAAGGAGGGCACCCCTTTTTTAGTTTCTATATACGAAGTTTTTGTGGGGGGGGGAAAAAATTTTGGTACGTGTACGCAACAAAATAGGTATTCACATAATATTAAGGGATAATGAAAATATATGATTCCCAACCCGCCCCCGTTGCACCTTTTTGGTACCGTCTTCAAAAAAGAAACCAAACACAAAAAAAAAACCCCCACAAAACTAGGGCGAGCGCATTTAAATGCCCCACTTTTTTACACAAACCAAAAAGAATAAAGGGCCCCCCCGCATATTTTTTGAGATGGGGCCCCCAAAAAGGGCCTTTGTTTGAGTCTCGTCCAAACCCCCCCTTTTTGCCCCAGTAAAACAGACCCCAGGGCCCATGAGAGTGCAACAAACGGGTTATTATACACATTTTTACCTTCAATTTTTTTATTTGCCTAGGCCCGGTGTTCTTTGGGGGACAAACACCCCCCGAAAAAGGGCAGCTGCCTTGAACTATAGCAAAATTTTGGTCAGAATGAAAGCGGGCCCACAGTTTTACAACCAACAATAAATAGAAATTTATACATAAAATTTTTAATGATTAAAAAAATATACAATATTATGCACTACAGAACAATTTTCAGGGCCCGTTGCCCCACGCACACATACCCTTTTAGAAAGCAGCCTACAAAAACAAATAAAAAAAACGAAAAAACCCAAAAGGGTTAAAAATTGGGTTTTTACCAGCCCGAAAAAAACCTTGGGTTTTGTCCCCTGCCCGTGGGTGTTGTGGGCCGTAAAGTGGTCCCAAAGGGCCTACAAAAGGGGGCATTTCCCCGAGAATTCAAGAACCCCCCCCCCCCCCTCTCCTACCTTTGGCCCAAAAGCCTACTTATGACAGTTTTAATCCAGTCCAAGATTTACTTTTTCAAAAATAAAAAATTTTCCCCCTCCTGGGTTTTTTTAAAATTTTATCCCGAATTTCCCCCCATTTTTAAAAAAGGGGACGTTGTTTTACCTTTTGTTAATTTATGCTGCATGTTTTTTAGAATTCTGACAATTAATTTTATGCGTTTATATAAACGGTTTTATTAATTTTTAAGGCCATTTTTACCCCCCCCTTCAAAGGAATTGTCATAAAAGTTTTGGTTTCCTTTTTTATTGTTTGGAGTTACTCAAAAGTCCAGAGGAAAATTTGTATCTAATGTAAATGAACAATTTTTAAAAAAAAAAAATGTAAAACTGTGCTTTTTTTCCCTTTTTAAAAATTTAAAAATTTGGGGGTTTAAAAAATTGTTTAAAGATTAAACTTTTTCTTTAAATTTTGAGCAGACAGGGGGAAAAAAACCCTTTTTAAAATTTTTGTGGAATTTGTTAGTGAAATTTTTAAAATTGCTGAAAAAACTATAAGGGCAGCAAATTTAAAGCCTTAAATTTGGGAATTTGGCAAAATCTCTACGGGGATCCCCCAACAAACTTTTTTAATCCCCTTTGGGGTTTTGGGGGGGGGTTTTGTTTCTATTTTCCCCATGTTTGTGCTTAGGGGGGGGGGGGAGGGGGGTTTTAGGGGGGGGGAGGGGGGGGGGGAGGGGGGGAGGAGAGGGGGGGGGGGGGAGGGAGAGGGGGGGGGATAGGAGGTGGGGGGGGAGGGTGGATAGGAGTGGGGGGGGGGGGGGGGAAAAAGGGGGGGGAAGGGGTGTGGAGGAGGGGGGATAATGGGGGAGGGGGGAGGGGGGGGATTAGATGGGGGGGAGGGGGAGGGAGGGGGAGGGGGCGGGGGTTTTTGAGGGGAGATAAACCGGGGGGAGATGGGTGAAGGGGGGTTTGGGGGAGGGGGGACGGGGGAGGGGGGAGGGGGGGGGGGGGGGAAAAGTGGGTTTTTGGGGGGGAAAAGTGGGGGGGGTGGACGGGGGGGAGGAGGGAAGGGGGGGGGTGGGGGGGGGGGTGGGAAAGGGGGGGGGGGGGCGGGGGGGGGGGGGAAGAGGGGGGGAAAAGGAAATGAGAGAAAAAAATAGGGGGCGGGGGGGGAAAAGGGGGAGGGTTTTTTGGGATTTAAAGTAAAAAAATTTCCCCCTTTTCCCGGGGTTCTGCTTTTAACTTACTGTTTTTACCATAACCCCCGGGAGAAACATTCATTTTTTTTCCCACGCTAATAGTGTTCACTTGTGATGGGTATGTGGGGACAAAATGATTTTGTGTTCACTTTATGCCCAAAATTTTAAACCCCGGAGGCCGGGTGCTAATTCCCGCGTTATTAAGAGAAAAATTTTTGTTTCAATGTTTTAAAAAAAACCCGCTTTTTTCCGGGTTTCCCTGTTTATTTAGTCGGTGATGAAAAACAAAGGGGGTAACAAATAATTTAAACACTTTCCCCCACTTGCCCCCGGGTCAGGGGAAAAAGCTTTTTTCCACCCCTAATTCCCCGACCCCCAACCCCCCCCCCTTCGGCCCTAAAAAACCCTTGGCGGCCCTTGCCCCTTCCCCAACACACTTCAAGTAGACGGCCTCTTCAAAAAACCAAAATTTATTTTAATTTTCCCTCCCCACCCCAAATTTTGTGCCCCCCTTAGGGGTTTCCCGGGCAACCAGGGTGGTATTTTTCCTTTCAGTTATTATAGCCCCTTACTGTGGTTGAACAAAAAGGTTTTTTTATTCAATAAAAAAACAATATTGTTCCCCTCGAAACCCCAAAAAGGGTAAGGAAAAATATATGTGCAAAATAATTCCCACTGGCAAAAAGTATCCCGCTTTTAAAAGGCAAAAAGCTCACGGGAAAAGTGAAATTTCAAACCCATTTTCTCGAAACTCCCGTCGAACCGCAAATAGCGGGGGTCTGCGGGCCCAACCCTCGAAAAAAAATTCTTGAAACATACAATATGATGCCCCAAAAGCAAACTTTTAAGGGTTTCCACCCACACACCAAAACCAAAAAAAAACCTGTTTGCATAAAAAACACCCAACAAAGGGCCCCGCCCCGCATACGTACAAAATCCCCCCATCGGTTTAAGGGTGAAGAAACAGGGTTTAACAAAAGGAAGACAAAAAACCCCCCCGGGTTTGTAAAGTTTGTATGTTTTGGCCCGTCCCTAGAGCCCGGTCTTGGGCCTTTTGGCTTTTTTAAAAACTGTCCCAAAAATGCCGGTGGCCAGGATTGCCCCCTCGGGGCGGTGTTGTTCCCCATAAGCCCCACCCCCCCACACTCATCCGAAATGGTTTAAAAAACCCCCATGTTTGGGGGAGTAGAGGGGGGTTTTTTTGATGCCGGGGGGTTCTGTAACTAGAAAAAATTTTGCGGGTTTGGCAGGGGCCCCCGAAATTTCCTTCGTTTTCAAAAAATTTTTTTTTAAAAGGGGGGGCCCCTTTTTTTGGGGAAATTTATTTTTTTCATGGGGGGGGGGGGGAGGGGGATTTTTTTTTTCCCGGGGGGGTTTTGGGGTTCCCTTGCTTTTGCTGGTGTTTATGAAATGCGTTTTATTGGTTTGGGGTTTTTTTGGGCGGGCCGGGGAACCCCTGCACTTTGTGTGGGATGTATGTATGATTTATTATTTGATGTTTTTTTGGGGGGGGGTTTTCATGGTGCCGTGGTTTCTTTAACAGAAAAAAACCCCCGGTTTTGGGCAGGGTTCAGAATCCCGTTTTCGCCCCTTTTTCCTTTTGGGGAAAGTGCCTTTAACTTAGGCATTGGGGGTTTTGGTCCCGTGTTCTTTTTGAAAAATTTTTGGGGTTTTTTGTGATGTTTATGCATGGGTTTTTTTGTTTTTATTCGGTGGCGGGGCCCCCCTTGCCTTTGCGGGGGTTTTTTTTTTTTTAAAAAATTGTTGGGGATATTATTTTTGTGTGTGTTGTAGGGTTTTTTTTGCCTAATTTTTACCATTTTTTTTTTTCCCACAAACTTGGCGGGTGCAAGCGGCGTTGCCATTTTTTCTGGGTGCAGTATGCCACAAGCCCCCCCCCCAAAACACATATCGGAATTGGTTGTATAGTTTGCCAAGGAAAAAATTTTAAAGGGGCCCTGGGTTTTTGGGGTTTGCCGTGGGCTCTTAACGTTGGGCAGAAGTGTGGGGTGGCAGGCCCCCGAACGGGCGTTACGTCTTTATGTTTTGCCAAAAAAAAACCCCCTTTTGGGGGCTTTTTCATGGTTTGGGGGTCGGGGGGGGGGTTTCCCCCGGAGTGGGGGTGGAAATTTATTTGGGGCCGGAACGGGGGGAAATTTTGTGTTTTTTGGGGGTTGGGGCTTTTGTGTGTTGCATCATGGGGGATGAAATTTTTAAATAATTAAAATGTTTTTTTTTGGGGGGTTTTTTTTTATGTCTAATTTTTCCCAATGTTTTTATCTAAAAAATTGGCTTTTGAAAGGGGGGGGTTTTGCTTTTTTTCCCCGGGGGCGGGGTTTTGCCCCAAAAAAGTCTAGACCAACGCAAAAAAAATTTTTTGGGGAAAATTTTTTTATGAAAAGGGAGTGGGGCAGGTTTGGTGCACCCGGGTTCAAAAAATTTTGAAAAACAAAAAGGGGTGGGCAGGGGGGGGTTTCCGAATTCTGCGTTCTATCAATCTTTTGGGGGAAATGCGCCTTTGTTATGCAGGGGGGAAAATCATTTTCTTTTTGTGCGCAGGGGCTTTTGGCGTTCTTTGGTGTTCCCCCCATGCGTTTTTTGGGGTTTGTGCTTGTGGCAGGCCCCCGGGACTGTTTTTTGGTGCATCTTTTTGGTTTTTTTTTATTTTTTTGTTTTGTGTTGAAAGGGGTCTTTTTTGATTTCATTTTTAACTTTTTTTTTTTCCCCCCAAAAACCTTTTGGCTTGTGAAAAAGGGGGTTCCCCATCTTGGGGCTGTGGTTTTGCCACTTTTTCCCCCCCAAAATTTTTCAGAAAATTTTTTAAAATTTTTTTTTAATGCATAGAGAAAACCCCCAACGGGTCTTGGCCCCTTTTGTGTCAAAAACTGGCAAAATTTGGGGGCCCCAGGGGGGGGCTGAAACGGGCCTTTTTTTTTTGGTAAAAAGGTTTTCCCAAAAATTTAATTTTGCGCCTTTGGTTATTAAGGGGTTGGGGGTTTGGGTTGGGGGGGGGGGGGGGGGTTTTTTTTGCACAAAAGCGCTGGGGGTTTAAATTTGTTGTAGTTTTTTTGTGCGTGTAAATTTTTGGCAATGCTGTGGGGCATTAATATTGTATGAAAATTTAGTATAAAATTTATTTTTATGTGTGTTTGGGGGGTGATGTTTTTTTTATGTCAAACCTTTCCCTTTTTTTCTCCCCCCCAAATTTTTGGGGGTTTTTGTAAAAGTAGGGTTGCCATTTGGGGGTTTTGGGTTTTTCGTTTTTTAAATTTCCCCGGGGGAAAAATTTTATAAAAAAATGGTTGTAAAGTTTTGGTTTTTTAAAATTTATGTTTTTTAAAAAAAGGAAATAAACAAAAAATAAAAAAACCCCCTTTTTTTTTTTTTAACTCCTTTTCTCCCCTCTTCTCTTCTCTCTCTCCCCCCTTTTCCCCCCTTTTCTCTTCTCTTTCTCTCTCTCTCTTTCTCCTCTCTCTTCATTTCACTCATCATCAACTAAACCCCACTCACTTACTTTTACAAAAGGCAAGCATCAAACACACAAACCCACCCACACACAACACACACAACACACCACACCAACACAAACACACAAACCCACACACAAAACCCCACACACACCAAATTTTCACCAAAAATTTTAAAACAATCCTTTCAAAGCATTTTTTTCCAACATTTTTACAAAAAACCAGATTGGGGGGGGCCCCAAAAAAAAGGATTTGGGGAAAACTTGAAAAAAATTTTTGTTTTTTCCGAAAGTTTTTAAAAGCCTTTGTTATACCCCCAATACATTTTTCCCAAAAGTATTTAGTGCCTGAAAAAACCCAAAACAAATCTTTTTTTTGTTGTTTTTTTTAAATTTATTTTTTATTTTTTTTTATTTTTAATCGGGATAATGGAAAAAAGCACCCTTTTGGTTTTTTTTTAAACCACCCCCCCGTTTGGTTTTTTTTTTTAAATGTTTTTTTTCCCCCGGCCCCAAGGGTGACATTTCTTTAGAAAAAGGGAACGGTTTTTAAATTGGGCAAGTTTTTTCGCGTGGGTTTTGGGGAAAACACCCCCGGTTTACAGTTAACCAAAAAATTTTTTTTGGGGGTGGGGGCCCCAAAAAGGGGGGTTTTATGGCCCTGATGGGGAAAAAATGATATAGCTTGTGCCATGTTTTTTCCCGGGGGGACTCTAACATTTTTTGTAGCGTCTTTTGTATTGACAAAAAATTTTGGTAAACCCCCTGCAAATCTCTGAAAATCACCGGTTTTTCCCCCCGTTTTGGGACTTTTCCCCAAAAAAGCATTATAAAAGAAACCCGACCTGGTTACCAAGTGAACCCGTTCTAAACCTTTTACCTACTCCCCAATTTTTAAGGGGAAAAGGCCCTGGTTTTTCCCCGATCCCCGACTAAAATAAAATAGAAAATCAATAAAAACGTTAAAAAATTGGGAGCTGAAAAAAAAATCTTTTTCAGAAATTGGGGGGGGGGGGGGGGGGGGGGAAAAAAACCCTTTCCGGTTTTTTGGGTAGGCTCCAAGGTTCCCCCAAAGGGGGAGTTTGAGTAAAATGTTTTTCCCCCCCAGAAAAATTACTTTTTTTTTGGGGGGGTTTCAGTTTTTTTCATAGGGTTTAAATTTCTGCCCCTTTGGAAATTTTAAAGGGGTGGTTTTTTTAAAAAAAATTTTTTTCAGTGTTTTAACACAAAAAAAAAAAAAAGAACAAAAAAGAAAGAAAATTTTTAACCCCTCACCCTGGATTTTTTTAAAACCCCCCTTAGAGAAATTAAAAGTTTATACCCCAAAAACGAATAGGAAGAAGGGGGGGGGCGGGTCCAAACACCCACACCACAACACCACACACACCACACACACAACACACCCAAAACCACAACACCAAAAAACCCCAAAAACACATTGTTTTATTTCCCTTGGGTTTATTCCCCTTTTAAAAAAAAAGGATAGAACCCCAAAAAAGGTAGGAAATTTTTTCCCAAAGTGTTTTGTATGTTCCCAACCCCGTAAACAAAAGCAGAAAGTTTTTGGGGCCCAAACCCTAGGTAAAATTATATAAATAAAAAAGTTTAAAATTATCCTTTCCCTTTTTTTCCCTTTTTTCCTTTTTTATTTTCCCCCCCCTTTCCCCTTTTCAGTGATTTTAATTTTTAAAAGTCCCCTTTTCAAATCCCCTTTTTATTTTTAAAGGGCATTAAAACCAAAAAGAGAAGAAGAAGAAAAACCACCACACACAACAACCCACACACCCCACCCACAAACACACACACACAAACACCAACACACACCGTGAATATTCAACCTTTTAGAAAAAAAAAATTATATTTAAAGCTGAGTTTACCCGGGTAAAATTTTTTCGCTGTACTATGCATTGACTTTTAAAAAATTTTTAAAATACTTTGTGTGTTGTTTAAAACGGTTTTAAAAAGTTTAAAAATTTAAATTTTTAAAGGAGAAAAATCTTTTTTGAATTCAAATTGGGATCTTGTAGTAGTTGTTGGGGTTCCCCCAACGTGGAATCCTTTTCCAAAGAAAAAGTGACACCTTGCAAAATATGGGGCAAAAAAAAAGAAAGAATTTGTGAAAAAAATTTTTTATTATCTTTGCATGAGGGTTAAATTTTTTGAAAAAAAGCTTGTTGGAAGTTTTCCCCGAAAGAAGTCGCATTCGGCATCGGCTTTTTTTATAGCAGTACAATAATATGAAAATTTTTGAAATATTTTAATTCTGGCAAAGTATGTGGGTTTGGGCAATCGAGAAAGTGTTTTTCCTCGTACAATTTAAAAAACCTTCAAGACGAAAAACTAAAGAATGAAAAAGTTTTTTTGGTGAATAAAAAGGGCTATTCTTCTTTGTGGGTATTAAAATTTTCTTTTACCCCTTGTGCCAATCTTCACTGGACCGGGTTTTTTCTGAACCACGCGTTTGTTGGGAAATTTTGTTTTTCACAATAAAAATCCATAAAATTTGTATTTATAGTTTGTTAAAGTTAGCTTTATATTTTAACTTTGTTATCCGGCATTGGTTTCAGCTATTGTTCAATTTTTCTTGTTCAGTTTTTTGTTGTTGTTGTTGTCTAAAATCACTTAATGTGAATAGACGTTAAACTGAAGAACACACAGTGAATCAAGAAAGCACTCACCCCGCACATTCTGTACAACACTACAGAGAAGAAGTACAGCCCAAACTTGACAAAGCACCCCCATTGTCCTCCTCCCCTGTGATGACACAAACAGCCACAAGGGTTGGTAAAGTAAAACCTGTCCTCTTGCAACAACTCCAACTGGTGATGAAGGAAGTGATATGAATAAATATATATATATATATATATATATATATATATTATATATATAATATATATATATATATATATATATATATAACATATATGGATAAACAAAGAGTTTCATAAGCCCCAATTCAATGCCAAAGGCACTCGCGCACTACCCGGACACAAATACAATCAAACATCACTGAGCCACTTTTCCTCCGGAAACACACACACACACACCACACACACACACACACACCACACACACACACACACACACACACACACACACACACACACACACACACACACACATACACACACACACACACACACACACACACACACACACACACACACACGGATAGCCGGACGGATGGGGGACGGATAGCCTAGTGGTCAGAACATTGCGCTGGCAATTTGAAGACCCGGGTTCGAGTCCGGTCGAGGAAATTTTCTTCCTGGAGTTAACATCAGTGCTGACTCCACTCTCCCCAAAAGTCCTTCGGATGAGACTTTAAACCGAGGCCCCGTGTGCGAACGCACGCAGAACATCTTGCGCACACGTTAAATCCCGTTCCGCTTTTCGTAAGAGTAGGCCATCGTGTGCCGGTGGGAACAGATGACAATATTTACAAAACTGCATACACACGGGGACCGGATGAAAAAAAGCACATGATTGCTTATTCTGTTATCCTCGATATAAAAGAATAAATAAATAAATAAATAAACAAGTACACACACGTACACACACGTACACAAACACACACACATACCCACACACACATTTTAAGGGCAAGAGTTCTGTTACCTTGTGTGTTCCCAATTTGTGCCTGTGTGTGCATTGCTGCGTGGTGTTATGTGTGTGGTGCTTGTGCATTCTGTGTGTGCACTGTGTGTGTGCGTGCGTATGTGTGGGTCAAGTCAAGTTAAAGTCAACGTTTATTTCCAGATGGTACATTGAATAAGCATTGATTTGCTTTTTTTTTCATCAAGCCATCTATCTAAAGAAAATAAAACAACAACAAAAAACAAAAGCAAAGAAAATCATGTGTGTGTGTGTGTGTGTGTGTGTGTGTGTGTGTGTTGTGTGTGTGTGTGTGTGTGTGTGTGTGTGTGTGTGTGTGTGTGTGTGTGTGTGTTTGTTTCCGTGAGCAAGTATTGTGTGTGCCAAGTGTGTGCCACGTCTGCGCCAGTGTGCCTGCCTGCCTGCAAGTGTGTGACTGCCTGCCTGCATGCAAACATGCATGTACAATGTTCACAAAAATTATGAGAGAGTGTGCGTTTGATTTGATTTGATTTAATTTAATTTATTCCTTAATATCGAGGATAATGAAATAAGCACTCTTGTGCTTTTTTACGTCCAGTCCCCGTGTGTATGCAGTTTTGTAAATGTCATCTGTTCCATCCAGCACACGATGGCCTACTCTTACAAAAAGTGGAACAGGATTTAACGTGTCGGCAAAATGTTCTTTGTGCCTTGGCACACGGGGCCTCGGTTTAGAGTCTCATCCGAAGGACAATTGGGGAGAGTGGAGTCAGCACTGATGTTAACTCCAGGAGCAAACTCTCTTCGACCGGACTCGAAGCCGGATCGTCAAATTGCCAGCGCAATGTTCTGACCACTAGGCTGTCCTTCTATATGTGTGTGTGTGTGTGAGTGTGTGTGTGTGTGTGTGTGTGTGTGTGTGTGTGTGTGTGTGTGTGTGTGTGTGTGTGTGTGTGTGTGTGTGTGTGTTGTGTGTTGTTGTGTTGTGTGTGTGTGTGAGTGTGTGTGTGTGTGTGTGTGTGTGTGTGTGTGTGTGTGTGGTGTGTGTGTGTGTGTGTGTGTGTGTGTGTGTGTGTGTGTGTGTGTGTGTGTGTGTGTGTGTGTGTGTGATGTGTGCGTGCGTGTGTGTGTGTGTTGTATGTGTGCTCAACCCTATGCATACAAACTTTACAACCATTTCCAATGTGTGTGGCGCTCAACTTGTGGCGATACAGCTGTCACGAAAATACCAAACCCGATTGTACAGAGCCAAGTTTGTCGGAAAGAAATAGGGTACAGTGTAGACAATAATGACCCCTACAACACACATGAAATAAGAATATCATACAATGTGATGCACCACAGCAAAGTGTAGGGTCTCTGCCATACAGACAAACACAAAAAACCGCATGCATAAACACCAGCAAACGTACGCACCGCGCGCATACGTACACCCCCCCCCCCCCCCCCCATGCATAAGCTGAAGAAAGACGGCACAGTGTAGACATAAATCATCCCCGAATACATATCCAATAATTATAGTATCATACAATATGATGCACCACAGCAAACTGGAGGGTCTCCGCCACACAGACAGACACAAAAAACCGCATGCATAAACACCAGCGAACGCACGCACGCGCGCATACGTACACATGCCCCATGCGTAAGCTGAAGAAACATGGTACAGAGTAGACATAAATCACCACCGGAACACACATCAACTAGTAATTGTATCATACAATATGAAGCATCACAGCAAACTGGAGGGTCTCCGCCACACACACAACCACAAAAAACTGCATGCATAAACACCAGCGAACGCACGCACGCGCGCATACGTACACATCCCCATGCAAAAGCTAAACAAACATCCTACAGTGTAGACATAAATCACCCCCGGAACACACATCAAATAATAATATTATTATACAATATGATGCACCACAGCATTGCCACATTCACACAAACAAACAAACGTACACACTAACGCATAAACACCCCCCCCCCCTCCACCTCCGCCTTCAATATGCTAAAGGCGCATTTCGAATATATACATTGTCATCTATTCTGATTCCTGTTTTTTTGCAAAATGTTTGATTGATGAAATTAGTCCATTAAATGTTACAAAGTCGATACTGCTACGATTTGTTTTAGAAAAATCTCCATAGTTCAAAAACTCACTATTTTTTGGACAAGATGTTTTATTAGATATATCCCCTTTTCTGCTAAAATGTTTTTATCAATGACTCTATTTCTTATGGTAGTGTTATTATTATACAAGACAGGTTCTGTTAAAAATTCATTTTGTTTTTGCGGAGTGATGCAAGCACAGAAAGATTCATAAGCCTTAAAAACATCACGTCGAAAAATGATTAACCCTCAGGTGTTTGTGTGCTACTGATGGTTCATAACATTCTAGATCCTTAAGAAATGGGTATAGCATTTCTGCAATACTGACCCATTTGTGATTAGTTTTTCTAAGTTTTCGTACCCATGAAAGCTTCAAAGCATATATATAATTTCTTATATCCGGTATATTTAGTCCACCTTGTTTGATAGTCTTAACCGCTGTCTGTCTACTTATCTTGTCTTGCCTATCACTCCAGACAAATCGAAAACATAGTTTCTGTAACTTGTTCAAAAATTGGTCGGATGGGTCTGGTAGTAATATCCATAGATGTATAAGTTTTGAAAGAATAAGTGACTTTAGTACTGCTACTCTACCTAGTGGGGTAATAGATCTCTGTGACCATATTTTTAAAAGCAATTTAACCTCTGAAAATTTATCATTATAATTTATCATTTCACAATCTGTCAGTGTCTGGGTAAACCAAACACCCAATATCTTAAATCTGGAGGGGTTCCAAATCATTTTCAAATTAGGGCAAAATATTTTGCCAGAATTGTTCTTACTTCCTAGCCATATGATCTGAGTTTTATCTTCATTCATGAGTAGTCCTGAAACTCTACCAAATTGTTCAATAATGTGTATGGACTGTTCAAACGAGGTCCCATCTCCAGCGTTTAAGAGCTGGGTGTCATCAGCCTACTGAGAAATTTTGTGTTCTTTGTTTCCAATATTGATTCCTTTTATCACTTTATCTTCTTTTATCATTAAGGCCAAAATCTCTGCACAGAGAATAAACAAATAGGGTGAAATCGGATCACCCTGCCTGCATCCCCTTTCAATGCTAAACCATCGATTAGTACTACCATTAACAAGAACAGTCGATTTGATATTGTTATAGAAAGTTTTAATCCAGTGCGTTAAACTATTTCCAAACCCAAATGCCTTTAACACTAACCATAAAATTCGAATTAAGAGAGTCAAAAGCTTTTTCAAAGTCGATACTAATGAGTAGTCCTGGTTGAGTTTTTATTTTCAAATAATTGATCAAATCATAAATCAACCTTACATTGTCACCAATGTACCTATTTGACATAAATCCCGTTTGGTCCTCACTGATTAACTTTGGAAGCACACCCTTGATTCTATTGGCTATACAGGAGGATCCTATCTTATAGACTACATTTAGCAGGGTAATCGGGCGCCATTTTTTCATATATCCTCTTTTTGCGTGGTTGACAAATCACCACATTTGTAGCTCTCATTTAATGATCTCACTATAAAAGGTCCAATTTGCTTCCAGAAGAATTTAAAGATATCGACTATGAATCCATCTGTGCCAGGACTTTTCCCGTTTTTCATGTTTTTCAAAGCTAGACCTGCCTCCTCTAATGTAATTGTCCCGTTTAATGACTCACTTTCCTCCTTTGATAGACTGGGCATTGTTTTTACTAAGTTTTCAATTTCACATTCTTTCCTATTTCTTTTTTATATACTTTGTGTGCGCACATGTGGAAAGGACCTTGCACTTGTCTGTGGTGCATGATATTGCTGTATATTGTCATTATTATTGTGCGCCCGGCTTGGTTTTTGTTCCATACACCCTAACAGATTTCATTGCATGCAAGAAACTAGCTTTCTCAGCTCTTGAGGGCCGCGGAGTCGCCACGAGTCCGGCGCCACACACCTGGAAAATGGTAGTAGGAGAGGGTGTATGCATACGGTGCCATATTGTCTTGGTGCCTTGGGGTCTGTAACCGTGGAAAAGTTGGGGTAGGACGGGCCTGAAAACGACTCTATGGGTTCCGTCTTTGCCCCAAACCGTACCTTTTTGGCCGGGGGTTGGGTATGCATGCGCACACGCACTTGCGCGCAGGTGTTTGTCGGTGTGTTTCTTTTTTGTGCACACATGTGGAGGGTACCCTGCACTTGGCTGTGGTGCATGATATGGCTGTATATTGTCATTATTATTGTGCGCCCTGCTTGGTTTGTGTTCTGTACACCCTAGAAGATTTCCTTACAAGAAACGAGCTTTCTCAGCTCTTGAGGGCCGTGGAGTAGCCACGAGTCCGGCACCACACACCTTGAAAATTATAGGAGAGGGTGTATGCATACGGTGCCATATTGTCTTGGTGCCTTGGGGTCTGTAACCGTGGAAAAGTTGGGGTTGGACGGGCCTGAAAACGACACTATGGGTTCCGTCTTTGCCCCAAACCGCAACTTTTTGCCGGGGGGTGGGTATGCGTGCGTGCATGCGCTTGTGCGCAGGTGTTTGTCAGTGTGTTTGTTAGTGTACGTGCATGTGGAGGGACCCTGCACTTGGCTGTGGTGCATGATATGGCTGTATATTGTAATTATTTTTGTGCGCCCTGCTTGGTTTGTGTTGTGTACACCCTAGCAGATTTCCTTGCAAGAAACAAGCTTTCTCAGCTCTTGAGGGCCGCGGAGTCGCCACGAGTACAGCGACACACACCTGTAAAATGGTAGGAAAGGGTGTATGCATACGGTGCCATATTGTCTTGGTGCCTTGGGGTCTGTAACCGTGGAAAAGTTGGGGTAGGACGGGCCTGAAAACGACTCTTTGTGTCCCGTCTCTGCCCAAAACCGCATTTTTTTGGCCGGGGGTTGGGTATGCGTGCGCGCACGCGCGTGCGCGCAGGTGTTTATCAGTGTGTTTGTTTGTGTGCGCGCATGTTTGTTTACATACATATACATGCATACATACAAGCGTACATACATACAAGCGTGTATAATACATACATACTACATACATACATACATACATACATACATACATACATACATACATACATACATACATACATACATACATACATACATACATACATACATACATACATACATACATACATACATACATACTACATACATACATACATACATACATACATACATACATACATACATACATACATACATACATACATACATACATACTCATACATACATACATACATAACATACATACATAAACAGACAGGTAGATAGAAGATAGATAGATAGATAGATAGATAGATAATAGATAGATAGATAGATAAGATAGATAGATAGAATAGATAGATAGATAGATAGATAGATAATGATAGATAGATAGATAGATAGATAGATAGATAGATAGATAGATAGTAGATAGATAGATAGATAGATAGATAGATAGATAGATAGATAGATAGATAGATAAATAGATAGATAGATAGATAGATAGATAGATAGATAGATAGATAGATAGATAGATAGATAGATAGATAGATAGATAGATAGATAGATAGATAGATAGATAGATAGATAGATAGATAGATAGATAGATAGATAGATAGATAGATAGATAGATAGATAGATAGATAGATAGATAGATAGATAGATAGAAAAATAGATAGATCGATCCACACTAAAACCACGCCTTTTTTTAATACCAAGTTCTTGGCATGCATTGATATTCTTAAGAAGAAACTTGGTGAAAAACAAATAAAAGAAAACACTCCGGTCCCCCCCCCCCCCTCAACCACCACCACCACCAAACTCAGATAGTGCCATGGTCAGAGAAAAGAACAATATGAACAACATGAAAGAGGGAGGAGGAATATCAAGTTAGACCTATAACACAAAAGTCTTACATGCCATATTCATATAGACAAACCAAAAAATATATATAATAAAACTGTGTTTTAAAAACGGTATGTCGGCTAGCATAGCTATAATTATTTTATAATATTGGAAACTTGGTCTTCAGCACACCTGTAGTTGTGTGGTTCGTGTACGTGTATCCTCGCTTCCCTGTCTATCAGTGTGTCTGTTAGTCTGAGAGTCGTACATCTGTCCATTACCTTTCTCAAATAAATGGCGATACGAGAGAAAGAAAGACAGACCGATAGAAAAGTTGGGGTAGGACGGGCCTGAAAACGACTCTTTGTGTCCCGTCTCTGCCCAAAATCGCATTTTTTTGGCCGGGGGTTGGGTATGCGTGCGCGCACGCGCGTGCGCGCAGGTGTTTGTCAGTGTGTTTGTTTGTGTGCGCGCATGTTTGTTTACATACATATACATGCATACATACAAGCGTACATACATACAAGCGTACATACATACAAGCGTACATACATACATACATACATACATACATACATACATACATACATACATACATACATACATACATACATAAACATACATACATACATACATACATACATACATACATACATACATACATACATACATACAATACATACATACATACATACATACATACATACATACATACATACATACATACATACATACATACATACAAATCATACATACATACATACACAAACAGATAGATAGATAGATAGATAGATAGATAGATAGATAGATAGATAGATAGATAGATAGATAGATAGATAGATAGATAGATAGATAGACAGATAGATAGATAGATAGATAGATAGATAGATAGATAGATAGATAGATAGATAGATAGATAGATAGATAGATAGATAGATAGATAGTAGTAGTAGATAGTAGATAGATAGATAGATAGATAGATAGATAGATAGATAGATAGATAGATAGATAGATAGATAGATAGATAGGTAGATAGATAGTGTAGATAGATAATAGATAGATAGATAGTAGATAGATAGATAGATAGATAGATAAGATAGATAGATAGATAGATAGATAGATAGATAGATAGATAGATAGATAGATAGATAGATAGATAGATAGATAGATAGATAGATAGATAGATAGATAGATAGATAGATAGATCGATAGATAGATAGATAGATAGATAGATAGATAGATAGATAGATAGATAGATAGATAGATAGATAGATAGATAGATAGATAGATAGATAGATAGATAGAAGATAGATAGATAGATAGATAGATACAGATAGACAGACAGATAGATAGATACATGACAGACATAGATAGACAGTTAGATAGAATAGTAGATAGATAGATAGATAGATAGATAGATAGATAGATAGATAGATAGATAGATAGATAGATAGATAGATAGATAGATAGATAGATAGATAAATAGATAAATAGATAAATAGATAAATAGATAAATAGATAAATTGATAGATAGATAGATCGATCCACACTAAAACCACGCCTTTTTGTAATACCAAGTTCTTGGCATGCATTGATATTCTTAAGAAGAAACTTGGTGAAAAACAAATAAAAGAAAGCACTCCGGTCCCCCCCACCCCCACCCCTCAACCACCACCACCACCAAACTCAGATAGTGCCATGGTCAGAGAAAAGAACAATATGAACAACATGAAAGAGGGAGGAGGAATATCAAGTTAGACCTATAACACAAAAGTCTTACATGCCATATTCATATAGACAAACCAAAACAATATCATGATAAAACTGTGTTTTAAAAACGGTATGTCGGCTAGCATGGCTATAATTATTTTATAATATTGGAAACTTGGTCTTCAGCACACCTGTAGTTGTGTGGTTAGTGTACGTGCATCCTCGCTTCCCTGTCTATCAGTGTGTCTGTTAGTCTGAGAGTCGTACATCTGTCCATTACCTTTCTCAAATAAATGGCGATACGAGAGAAAGAAAGACAGACTGATAGATACATGGACAGACAGACAGACAGACAGACAGACAGACAGACAGACAGACAGACAGACAGACAGACAGACAGACAGACAGACAGACAGACAGTATATCAAAGAAGGAAAAAAAACAACTAAATGGACATAATCAAAATAATTCTAACTAGGAAAACATGCAAAATACATACAACCTACAGGTGTATTTTCTTATGTGTTTTTTTTTTTTTTTAATGAATTTTGTATATGATTGTCGCGCGCGCACGCGCGCGGGCGTGTGTGTGTGTGTGTGTGTGTGTGTGTGTGTGTGTGTGTGTGTGTGTGTGTGTGTGTGTGTGTGTGTGTGTGTGTGTGTGTGTGTGTGTGTGTGTGTGTGTGTGTGTGTGTGTGTTAAGATAGGTAAAGAAGACATTTTTGTGGTTGACACAATTGCAAATACTTTTGTTCTGAATGAGGATTTTGGGAGTACACAGTGATACGTCGCACAGACAAACTGAAATTAATGTTGGCAAAAATCAGAACTCGATTAAAAGGGAGACAATAATACAGTTAAACCAATATCCCGTTCTTGCTTCCCTTAGACCATAGATCTTCCAACCAGAGCAACAAGGGAGACGGACCCTAGTCCCCCTAGCCCCACATAATCATCATTCTATTTTATTTTTTATCTATTCTTTTATATTCAATTACTCTTTTATACCGAGGATAATGCAATAAGCACTCATGTGCTTTTTGTCACCCAGTCCCCGTATGTATGCAGTTTTGTAAATCTTGTCATCTGTCCCACCGGCACACAATGGCCTACTCTTACGAAAAGCGGAACAGGATTCAACATGTACGCAAGATGTTGTGCGTGCATTCGCACACTGGGCCTCGGTTTATAGTCTCATCCGAAGGACTTTTCTGGACAGTGGAGTCAGCACTGATGTTAACTCTAGGGGAAAAATCCCCTCGAACGAGAATCGAACCCGGGTCGTCAAATTGTTAAATTGTATGCATACCAAGAATAAGGCGTATTTCGAGAAGATGTGACGAAGGGCCTGTTTGAATTCCGTCCTACCCCGACTTTTCCATAATAACAGAGCTGACGGCACCAAAAAAGTGCTTTACTGCACGCTTACACACTTTACTACATCTTTGATGTGGGTGGCACCGGTCTTGTGGTGACACCACAGCCCTGAAGAGGGCAGTCCGGCTTTAATATAGCAAATTTGTTCGAACGAAAGCTGGTGCAGTGAACGCAATCATACATAGTAGTACATAGAATATCATTGATAGGGTCCTAATATACAATGATTATGATGCAGCAGGGCTAAGTGCAGGGCCACCGCCACATGCACACGCACAAAAATACGCAAACACATCCCATGCAAGCATGGGCGTGCATACCCCACACTCCTACTCCCTCAAGAATAAAGCGTATTTCGAGATGTGACAAGAGAGTGCTGTACTGTATGCATACACACTTTCCTAGCATCTTTCATATGCATGGCGAGACCACAGCCTCAAAGGAGGCAGCCTAGCTCAATATACGAAGTCTGTGGGACGAAAACTGGTACAGTGTACGCAACAATACATAGTATTACACATAATATTAATGATAATGTACTATATGATGCACCACAGCACAGTGCAGTACCGTCACAACACGCACAAACACAAAAAACGCACAAAAACTAGCGAGCGCACTTATGCACACTCGCATACACAACCCAAGAATAAGGCGCATATTGAGATGTGACAAAAAGGCCTGTTTGAGTCTCGTCCTACCCCACCTTTTGCGCAGTGACAGAGCCCAGGGCACCATGAGAGTGCACTACTGTATTCATACACACTTTACCATCATCTTTATCTGCATGGCGCTGTTCTTGTGGCGACACCACAGCCCCGAAGAGGGCAGCTGCCTTGAATATAGCAAATCTGTCAGAATGAAAGCTGACACAGTGTACACAACAATAAGTAGTATTATACATATTATTAATGATAATAATATACAATATTATGCACTACAGAACAATGCAGGGCCGTTGCCACACGCACACATACATTTCAGAAAGCAGCCTACAAATCACTACCCAACGAAAAACCCAAAGGGTAAAACGTTTGTGACCAGCTGAACAAAACCTTGAATCTGAACACTGCTTGTGTGTGTTGTGTCGTAAAGTGGTCAAAGTCCTACAGTGAACATGCCCAAGAGAGGTAAAACCTTCTCCCTGGGTTCTGGAACTTCCTGTGGAAACTTAATAAACTTCTCCTTTTCTTTACCAGATGGGCTGCCAGTACACAGACTGCAAATAGCTAAACAAAGGAATCTGAATCTCGCATTCTCCTTAGGAGCTGCATATCAATACAACAGATTTAACTCCGGGAAAGTCAGGAAGTCTTGCACTTGTTTTGAGTTTGATCTCTTATCTCGATAGTATCTTTTTATGGCTGTCATTTTGAGTCGGTTTTTCAAGCGTATTGACAGAAAGCGGTGTGCTGGGCAGTTTAGAAATAATGTCCAGTTTCATTTAGACCAGGTTGGGGTTGCTTTGCAGTTGAAGGTCTGACTTCAGTTAGGGACAGGAAACACATTTAGCGACACAACAGTACACGTGCAAATCCTGTCTCTGCGGAGGTAGGTCAGGTGAGTTGATGTGATTTTTCTTTTTTCTTTCTTTTTCTTTGCCATTTCAAACCGCCTGACATCTGCATGCAGTGTGGACCACTTGACCAGCAGGGAAAACAGGATGTGTGGGAGTTTGAACATCAACATCACCTTTGGCTTTGTCTTTTTTTTATAAAGACTATGAAGGAGAGCAGTACTGGTAAGTAACCTTTTAGGTACAAAAGCTACTTATGAACAAGGCCGTAAAGTATCGATTGATATTTGTATTAGAACTTGGGGGAAACCCTGCTTTATAAATTTCTTCACAACTGCTGCCGAGAATGTTGCTCTTGAAGGCAAGAAGTGATCTGGTGTATTCACAAATAGTCACTTAACTAAGAGTCTGATGTGGTCTAGTTGTGTCATAAACCAACCAGGCCTATTCTGTGCTGTTGCAAATTGGAGGGCACAGTTGTGTCATGAACCAACATGGATTTGGAACTGTCACGAATATGCATTCTCGCGCGCGCGCGCGCGCACGTACGCACACGCACGCACGCACGCACGCACGCACCGCACGCACGCAACCCCACACAGAGCCAAACTATCTAGTTAAAATAGTTTTTGGTCATAAAGTTAAAGCAGGATATAAGGAAAGTTTATAGTGTGAGTTTAAGATCTTAACTCCTACCCCCTCACCCCCCCCCCCCCTACTCCCTAGAGAAAGCGTAAACCCTTACTCCTATTATAATGGAAATTTTAGATGCTCTCCTCCTTCTTACAGCCGGTTTTTCAATATTGTCAAGTAGAGAGAAATTGGGAAATGGAAAAAGAAAGATTTTTTGGATACACGATCTTTATATTTAATGGTAGGCGGGCATCTTTACACCCACAGGTGCAAATAGACATATTGTGTTTTAAGACATATTCATGCATCAACTGAATGTCAAAGTCATTCGGATGAGCCTATAAACCGAGGTTCCGTGTGTGAACGCACGCAGAACATCTTGCGCACACGTTAAAACCACGTTCCGCCTATCGGAAGAGCAGGCATGGCCTGCCAGTAGGAGCGGATGACAAAAGTATAATAAAAAAAAAACAGCATGCACACAGATGTCGTGTTTAGACACCATCCCTCAGAAGAAAAAAAAAATAATGGGTAGACACTGCATATGTGGCGACGCGCTCTCCACAGGGAGAGCATCCCGAATTACACGCAGAGAAAATTAATCTGCTGTGACATACAGTGGTATCAAAATAAAATACAATAAAATACATTTTCTTGCTGAAAGTTTTTGCAGGGCAGTTTTGATGTTTTCACAACAGAACCGACAATAAGGATAAATGGAATAATGTTTTTATTGCCTGTTGTCTAATGTTTGTGAATTTTAACATCTATAATTGTTTTCCTTCTCCGGCTAGTGCTTCAAGGTTCACCGAAGTTGAGATTTTTTTAATGCGACCGTTTTTACCCACCGTTAAGGTAGCCGCATTCCGAGTTCAAGAATGATGTCTAAACACCACACCTATGGGCGTGCGTTCTAAAAAAATATCATCCGTTCCTACCGGCACAGAACGGCCAACTCTTCCCAAAGGCCAACGAGTTTTAGGTGTTGTTGTTGTAGTCATTTTAAAGTCTATCCACACTTGCTGATATTAAACATTTGTTGTCAACGCAGTTTAAATTGCTTGAGTCTACATTTGAATTGTGCTTGGCCTTTTCTTGAGAGAAAAATATGGACAATAAGTAAATAAGTAATCGATATTTTAATACAATAAAGTTACGTGTTATTATTAATGTGTTAAAGACTGGAGGAACTGAATCTTATATTATGGCTTTTATCAATTATGTCAGTGTTGCCCGTACTGGTAATTGGGGGGATCATCTTGCGTTTGATCCCCGTTTTTGCCGAAACTTTACCCCATCCACTAGACTGAGTGGTGATCTGTGTGCACGTCTTTCGGATCAATAATGAACAAGGTCTTGCATGCAACACGCATTCAGAGCACGTAAAAGAACTCACGACACTAAGAAAGTGTTCTCTATCAAAGTTCTGTAGAAAAAGGCACTCTAATGGGAAACAAATGCACTTAAAAGCAAGACCTTTTTTTAATGAATGGCACTGCTTTTGTGGCAACACACTCTCTCCCTCCTGGGAGAGAAGACCAAATTTCACGCAGATAAATATGCTGAGACTGGAAATAGAATTAAATTCAATTTTCAAGAGCTATAGTGTTAGGAAATGTATAGATCAAAATACTTTTTGACTAAAAATTGGTTTCAACTGTGGGAGGGGCATCTATAATACATGCTAATGTATTTCCCTTCAGTATATTTTTTTTAATGGTAAGACCAAATTCAAAAGCATCCACAATGTATTGAGGATGATATTTGCCATAGACCTCTACCAAACTTTTCCTGGCAACAGTGAAGATATGTTTTCTCTTGCCCCTCTGGCTGGTGACCCCACGGGGGCCTGACATTGATAGTCTCCCTATGGACTTTTGACCCTGAAAATGCCACACATTTCTTTGCATGGCTGTGGCGGAAAGATTGAAGTTAGCAGGGCGGGTACAGTAGGACTGTAACGTCACAGAAGATGCAAAATAAAAAATATTGTTCGAACTTCATACCCTGTAAGTTCTTCAGAAAAGACTCTGAACCCAGGTCTGTGTGCGAACGTGTGCAGAACATGTTGAACACATGTCAGAAGACCTTTTGGTAGGACATCTTGCACGCACGCCAGAAGACTTTTTTCATAACTATTTCTAAAGGATCTGCCGAAAGAGATAATGAAAAGACAGGATCATGGAACAAAGTATAAATAATGAAAACCCATAATTAAAAAACACAAAACTATCAGCAACCGGTCACAGTTTTGCCATAGGCATTGTGCTACAGATCTGTAGTAGCCAGTTGCTCATGATGTTTTCCACCAGGTCTTCCCCACTCCTCCTGGACCTGTCCACTGCAGGCTGTGAAGACACCAGCAGCACGATGCTGGAGCACAGGGCCTAGTGGACTTGTCCTCACCCACATGACCTAACTTGACCTATGTAAGACCGATAGGGAGGACGGGTAATAACCGGAGACAAGGAGCAATGCTTGAACACAACCCTGAAAGGTCGACCTTCTGAAGGGCAGTATACTCAGTAGAAGTCCCTGAAGGGTAAAGTCCTAGAAAAGTCCTTAAATGGAAACTCCCGGAAAAAAAAACAGCCTCTAAAGGACAGCATCCTGCATGCAAAACAGGCCCCTGAAGGGCAGAAACATGCAAAACAGGCCCCTGAAGGGCAAATTCTTGCATGCAAAACAGGCCCCTGAAGGGCAGAAACATGCAAAACAGGCCCCTGAAGGGCAAAATCATGCATGCAAAACAGGCCCCTGAAGGGTAAAAAAAACCCATGCAAAACAAGCCCCTGAAGGGCAGACTTGTAATGCAATACAGGCCCCTTAAGGGCAAAATCCTGAGAGACCAGCCCCTGAAGGGCACACTCCTACAAGACCAGCCTCTGAAGGGCACACTCCTAAAAGACCAGCCCCTGAAGGGCACACTCCTAAAAGACCAGCCCCTGAAGGGCACACTCCTGAAAGACCAGCCCCTGAAGGGCACACACCTGAAAGACCAGCCCCTGAAGGGTACACTCCTGAAAGACTAACCCTTGAAGGGCAAACTCCTGAAGAATAAGCCCCTGAAGGACACGCTCCTGAAAGACATGTC
The DNA here is from genome assembly GCA_030674155.1 of Stramonita haemastoma. Lineage (NCBI taxonomy): Eukaryota > Metazoa > Mollusca > Gastropoda > Neogastropoda > Muricidae > Stramonita > Stramonita haemastoma. The sequence continues at coordinate 10,924,532 of CM060339.1, read as the reverse complement.
CCTGAAGAGCAAATCCAATGCAGATCCTAGCATTGTTGCCCAGGGATCTAGGATCAGCTCCCACTACGCTGAAACAATTCAGAGATCAAATGCAGTGAGAGCAGTAAGGACTGAGGTCTCTGTGGACATCTGATATTCGACATGCAGCAGTATGTGAAAGGTAAGAAATGCAAAGCATCCTGCCATGAAACCGCTACCATGCGTACTTCACAGGTATGTTTGCACTGAGTACAACCTGTCAAGGTGTGTGTGCATACTGTCCACACATGTACCTCAGTCTTTCACATTTCCAACGCTCAAACCATTGTCCCTGGAGTTGTATGTAAGGCTCAATGATCGCAGATTTCAGAACTTCATCAGGAGCCTCTGAACCTTACTGTGTGATCACACAGATTGGCAGACTAGGCGTCGACATTGGCTTTGGTGTCCTAAACTGGCACAGCCAGCAAAACCCTTGCACACAGTGCTCAAGGGGAAAGGACACATCCAGCCCTCAGACTTTGTTCAAGCATTTAAATGCTCGACCTTCTAGGTCTCTTCCATCTCGCCCTGATTCCCTAAAAGTCTTAGCATAGATGTCAAAAGTCATGTGGGTCATCTTAGTTCTCTGGCCCTGTCTCTGACGTCGTGACTGTGACACGTATTCAGACCTCACAGAGGTGAGTGCACATGCAATGTTTTCTTCTGTCTTGCTTTTGGTTTTCGTTGTACCACTGTGAAGTCTTAGATTTATGTTGAATGTTATGTTCCATAACTTACCCAAAAGAGACAAAACGTTAACATCTTTATGGTGCATTTTTGATATTTTGCATCCCTGTATACATAAATGAAAATAAAGCACCAGAAAGCGTGAATACAAGTTATGAAAGATGATAGAATGTCCCCCTGATTTGTCAAGCACTGTCAAGATTAAAGCTGGGTACCAATGATTTCTGAATTGTTACAATTAGAAATGCATCACCTTAGCTATTAAATTTTTGTTACTTGTACCTGTAGGCACATAAATGAACAAAATTTCACCTGCAGTTTATTGTATTGAATGCATATCTTTATAATGAAGCTAGGCAAGACATCAAATGAAGCAAGGAAGTTGATATCGAGAAACATAGCGTAATTAAAGTGCATTAATATTATCACGATTCCTCTTCTTCTTGTCCTTCTTTTTCTTCTTCTTCTTCTTCATAATAGAAGAAATAATAGTAATTGCAGAAGTAGAAGCAGTTTGCCTGGTCTAAACAAATGGTCAGCAGTTGATGTGAGGAAAGCACTTAGACACATTACTGGCTAAAACATCCATAACAATAGCGCAGTTTTTGAAAGGTAGAGAATACATAACATACATGCATTCTCTCTCTCTCTCTCTCTCTCTCTCTCTCTCTCTCTCTCTCTCTCTCTCTCTCTCTCTCTCTCTCTCTCTCTCTCTCTCTCTCTCTCTCTCTCTCTCTCTCTCTCTCTCTCTCTCTCTCTCTCTCTCTCTCTCCTATGTGAACTATTTGCTGATGACACAACCATACATACAAGCCATAATGACATTGACTCTCTTGCAACCATATTACAACAAAGCTGTAATGATCTTGTCAAATGGACAGATCTGAACCACATGTCTATTCACCCCCAAAAAACAAAATGCATGCTTATCACCACCAGACAAAAGCGACAAAATTTACCTCATAATCAGTTTCCAATACATATAAAAAAGGAAGCAATCGAACAAACCTCTCATCACAAAGTTCTAGGAGTGACAATTGATGAAAATCTCAGCTGGATCTACCACATATCTCACCTATGCAAATACTTGTCCCAAAGAGTATACCAGTTGACTAAAATTAAACACTTCCTTGACTACCATTCAAGGAAATTATTCTTTCAAGCTTATATACAGTCCTCAATAGACTATGCCTCAACCCTATGGGATTCTGCCAGTGCAAACACTATGAAACCCTTATCAAGTCTGTATAAACGTGCTCTCAAACTTATCCTCCTGAAGAAAACAACATTACTTGACGTGGATTATACTCAGTTAAGTATTCTCCCCCTACAACAAAGACTAAAATATAACAAGGGCATCCTGATGTTTAAGATAATGGCAGGAGCTGTCCCCACATCCTTAAGAGATAAGTTCCCAATGAATCGTTCCAGAAATACTGAAAAGC
>CM060339.1:10912379-10917379 GCA_030674155.1 Stramonita haemastoma | reverse complement strand
CACTACAGAACAGTGAACAGAGATCAACGCTGCACTTCTCATTTTCTAGGCAGATGTGTTACCTTTAGACCACTTATCCGTGTGTGTGTGTGTGTGTGTGTGTGTGTGTGTGTGTGTGTGTGTGTGTGTGTGTGTGTGTGTGTGTGTGTGTGTGTGTGTGTGTGTGTGTGTGTGTGTATGCGCGCGCGCACAGGCATGCGTGCTTGCGTGTGAGCCCGTGCGCGCTATTTCGAGGATAATGGAAAAACACTCGTGTGCTTCTTTATATTCAACCCCTGTGTTATGCATTTTGTCAATTTTGTCATCCTGTTCCCAAAAGGCACACAACAGCCTGCTCTTCCGAAAAGCGGAACAGGTTTTAATATGTGTGCAAGATGTTCTGCGTGCGTTCGCACACGGTACCTAGGTTTATGTTTTTATCCGACGGACTTTAGGGGGGGAGGGGGTGGTGGAGTCGGCACTGATGTTAACTTCAGGAGAAGCATAGCCCTAAAATCACTCTGCTCTGCCAGTTTTTATCCCTACATTTTATCACATCCTATTTAGATGCAAGGACGAATAAAAGAAAAAAACAACAACAGTTCTTTAAAACTTTACATTTTCCCCTTTATAATTATTGAACTAGGGGGTATGGAAATACAGAAAAATTTCCTTCGTTTTTAGTTAGATGGCTTCAAGGCATAAAGATCTTTGCTTGATATGGACTGAGTTGACATCAGCATAAAGTTCTTTCATATTCGGCTTGATTGTATATGTCTTAACTCCTTTCCTTTATAGTGAGGTAGTTTGCAATCAACTAAGAGGCCATTTATATACTCGGTTAACTGGTATCAAAGTATAGTTTTTTTCCTTTATATTGAAGTTATTTTCTCATATCAAGTTTGTTAGTATTAAAGCAAAAGCTGTTTCATCCTATCAAATTAGCTTATCACAAAGTATACAAATAATTATTTCATATTCTTTTAGTTACTGTCGGTGTATAGAGTTCCTTACTCCGTATCTAGTCGGGTAATATCAAGGTGTAAAGCTTTCCCCTATATCGAGTTAGCTGCTTACCACATGCATGGTTTTCTTGTCATTCAGTCATTTTTCATCAAAGTACTAAGTAGTTTACTTTATATTGCGTAGTTAGTATCAAAGTATAAACATCTGTCTTCACACTTATTGTGTATCAATTTTTTTCATTGAACACTTCTTGTTTTTCTACATGTTAAGTTATTTGGTTTGAAAGTCTAAAGTTCCTTCCTTCGTATTAAGTTGGTATCAAAGTCCAAAGCCGTTTCTTTTATATTGAGCTAGTTGCTTGTAAGATATATTTTTCTTCCTTTCCTATTCAGTTTGTGTAAAAGTATGAATAGTCCCCCCTTCATAGAGAATGTTAATATCAAATCATGGAGCGTTTTTATGTAGAGTTATTTCGTGTCCAAGTAGAAAGTTTTTTTCGCTCATAATAAGTTAGTGGGTACCGATTTATAAGATTTTCTTTTATATTGATTTAATTCGTGTCAAAATTCGAAACAAATCTTGTGTATCGAGTTATTGCTATCAAAGTATAAAGTTCTCTTTTTTCACCTCTTTAGTTGTATCAATGGTGACAAAGATTATAGATCATCCTCCATATTGAAATCGTTCCTAAGTAGTAAGTTCTGTTTTGAATGGTTTGCCTCGGTTATAATTTCTTTTTTTATTATTATTAATTTGTCAGTTTCAAAGTAAAAGTCATTTTCTTTATTTCCCAGCTCGTGGTATTATAAGGATATTTTTCTTATACTGAGATGGGGTGAAGATTATGTCCCAAACACAAAGCACACACACACACACACACACACACACACACACACACACACACACACACACACCACACACACACACACACACACACACACACACACACACACACACACACATTTGTTCTATTTTGATTGCTTTTGAAAGAAAAAACAACAACATTACTCCAACAAATCTTTTACTGGCTTACAACGCCGTTTTGTTATGGCGCCAAAAATGCAAAATTTCTAAATATAATTTCCGATCAGAAATACTCTACAAAACAGAAACGTGACAAAACCTCCTGGAAATGTACACTCGGATCGGATTCACACATTATTTTGTTTTGATGCAAATCTTTGCCATAGTCTCTCCTGGTACAGCATCGCCTTTTTTGCAGAAACACATTAGCCTACTTTGCCTTGATTTTGCGGAGATCAGCTTCAGAGAGAAAATGATGCACAAGCCGAGTGCAGGATGTTTGAAGAAAGCAGTACTTTTCCCGACACTCCTTTTCCCTGTAGTGCTGTTCCCTGGAGCTGTCAACACTCCACTCTAACCCTAGTTCTTGCCCCATGCCGCAAACCCTAACACTTCACCAGTTTGATCCTAACTATTAACTCTTTGACACGGATTCCTTAACTCTGACTCAAGTTCTGCGGTATGGGGAAACAGCTGTATAAGGGAACAGCAGCACAGGGAAAGAGGGGTGTGGGGTTACTGACCGGTTGGAGATATTTTATTCCGGAGAATACTGTGATAGAGGAAGGAGTTGCGAGAGATGACATGCAGAAAAAGAATGAAAATTATAGCATCCTTATGCTTGCATGGCACTGATGCTTCAAGAATTGTAACATTTTTAGAGGGGCCCACAGCTCTGAAGTAGGATGACTTGCGACCACAGTCCATACATCAGATATCCCCGCTGGGACTATAATGTAACATCAACAGAAAAAAGCCAGTCTTCAGCTAACCTTTGAAAATAGTGGCAATACTAAGAAGTGTTTACTGTAGGGAGTTAACCCACGGTTTTACCTCCAAATGTGACATGGATTTTTGGCTTTAAATTGTACTAGTTATCAGATACACAACTTTTTATCTTTTTTATTGAGTCACTTAGTTGGTTAGTATAGATCTCTTTCCTTCCTCTTGAGTTGTCACTAAGATGGGTTTTTTTTCCATTCTAGGAAATAAGCTGGTGTCAAAGAATAGAATTACCCCCTTGATATTGAACTAATTGGCTCAAAAATAGTTCTAAGCTTGATATCAAAATAATTATCAACTGTAACATTTTTTTTAGATTCAATTATTACAAAAGTACAGTTACCCCTTTCATATTTTTTTGTTTTCTGTATCAGGATATACAGTTTTTCCCTTCATATTCATTTAGATCTAGTTGGTGTTAACAGACTTCCCTTTATAGAGAGTTAGTTCTATCCAAGCAGAAAGTTCTTTCCTTGATGGTGAATGAGCTGGTGCCAAAGTGATGAAGTCTTTCTTTCTTTCTTCCATATGGAACTAGTGTCTAGCATCAAGCTTTTTTCCTATTATATTGGGGTAGTTGTATCAAAGCATAACATGCTTTCTTTTAAATCAAGTTGGTATCAAAGTATAGACTTCTCTTCTTAGTATAAAATTGGTTTGTATCAACATATTTTTTTTAAACACTGATTTTTGTAAGTATCACAGAGTAAAGCTCTTCCCTAAAGTTGATTTTATTGGTATCAAAGTATAAAGCATCTTTCCTCATATTGAGTGATTCGGTGTCTGAAAAGTTTTCTTTGTATTGAATTAAATTTTGCTATAGTGTTTTTCCTCGCATTGAATTAGTTGGTATCAAAGCGTAAAGTTGTTTCCCCTTCACATTCAACGTAATGTTATCAAAGTATAAAGCTCTTCCCTTCATATCGATATAGCTGTTATCGAAGTACAAAGTTATTCTCTTCGTATTGATTTAGTTGTAATGTGTTATAGAGTGTTTTTTTCATATTGACTTAGTTGATGTGAAACTGTAATATTTTTGCCATTTATATTGTTTAATGCTGTCAGTGTATGAAAGTCTTTTCTACAGACTTAGTTACCTGTATTCAAAGTATAGAGTTCTTAATTTCCTTTTGGACTAGCTGCTATCAAATATTAAGTTTTTTCTTCAGGTTGAGTTAGTTAGTACAGGCGTAAAAAGTTACGTTTTTACTGTTGGGTGGTGTCAAAAAGTAAAAGTGTTCCTTGGAATGAGTTTTTTGTCGTTGGAATGAGTTAGTTGATATCGAAGAAGTTCTTTCCTTCATACTGAGCTAGTTGTTATTAGGTATAAAACTCCTCCCTTCATAGTGTGTTGTTATCAACCTAGTTTCCTTCACATTGAAATGTTGCTTGGGACAACAGCGTATGAGAGAGCAATAGTAAAGGGAAAGAGTGGTTTGACTTACATACTTTATTCCGGAAATAACCGTGTTAGTGGATCTTTTTTTTTTTTTTTACACGAGAAGACATGCAGAAAAACGGTAGTGTTAAGCTAACTGTGAATAGTTGTAGTACTGGGGGAAAAGTGCCTGCTGTGTTAGCTTTGTAACGTTCCCCCTGTAGATTCTGCTTCACATTAACATAGTTCTTTTCAAGCTTTACAGTTCTTTCCCTTGTAGTAAGTTGGTGTCTAAAGTAGAAAGCTTTTCTTTTCCTATTGAATTAGTTGGTACAAAGTATAAACTCTTTTATTCCTATTGAGTTAGTGTTACAAAATAAAGCTCTTCCTTTTATACTGAAGTGTTGGTCACTGTGTGAAGTTCCAAATTTTTCCATCGACCAATGTTTACACATAAGTTTCCTTTCAAGATATTTTTCATATAGAGTTGTTGAAAAAACGTCAAAGCTACTCTTAAGATGATTATTGATATCAAGATATATATTTTTTTAAATCCAAAAGCTTTCGCAATCCTATAAATGATCACTGGTAAGAAAGTTCTTTTTTTCTGTTACAACAATCTGTTGAAGTGTTGTGGTGCCCAGAAAACTTTGTTAGATTCATTAGCTATAATTTACGTGTTTCCTCTAGTTTTATTCTGATGGTATGATTATAAAGCTGTATAAAACCCTTATACGGTACATGATATAAGCTGGACTAGCATTATTTGAGGGCTTTGTTTCTCAATTTTTTGATTGGATAATGGCTTTGAAATGATTTTTTGAGTGTTTGCAAAACTCCAGAGGGATTTGGCACTGTTTTATAAACTTGT
>CM060339.1:10902379-10907379 GCA_030674155.1 Stramonita haemastoma | reverse complement strand
CTACCGCATAAACACCCCTCCCTCCCCCTCCGCCTTCAATAAGCTAAAGGTGCATTTCGAATAAAAATTATATATGACGCATGGCCCGGTTTTGAGCACACACTAACACACACAATATGATGCACCACAGCATTGCCATATTCACAAAAACAAAGAAACGTAAACACTAACGCATAAACATTATCCCGCCCTTCTCGCCTTCAATAAGCTAAAGGCGCATATCGAATATATATAATGTAAGGCCCGGTTTTGAGCGCCTGCCACAGGCAATTTTGCACAGTGACAGAGCCCATAGCACGCAGACCGTGCTCTACCCTATGCATGCAAACTTTACAACAATTTCCGATGTGTGTGGCGCTCAACTTGTGGCGATACGGCGGTCCCGAAGATGCCAAACCCGACTGTACAGAGCCAAGTTTGTCGGAAAGAAACGGGGTACAGTGTACACAATAATAACCCCTACAACACACATGAAATAAGAATACCATACAATGTGATGCACCACAGTAAAGTTTAGCGTCTCTGCCACACGCACAAACACAAAAAACCGCATGCATAAGCATCATCGAACGCACGCACGCGCGCATACGTACACCCCCCCCCCCCATGCATAAGCTGAAGAAAGACGGTAGAGTGTAGACACAAATCATCCCCGAACACATATCAAATAATGATAGTATCATACAATATAATGCACCACAACAAAGTGTTAGGTCTCCGCCACACAGACAAACACAAAAAACCGCATGCATAAACATCAGCCAACGCACGCACGCGCGCATACGTACACATGCCCCATGCGTAAGCTGAAGAAACATGGTACAGAGTAGACATAAATCACCCCCCGAACACACATCAAATAATAATTGTATCATACAATATGATGCACCACAGCAAACTGGAGGGTCTCCGCCACACACACAACAACAAAAATCTGCATGCATAAACACCAGCGAACGCACGCACGCGCGCACACGTACACATCCCGCATGCATAAGCTCAAGAAACATGCTACAGTGTAGACATAATTCACCCCCGGAACACACATCAAATAATATTAATAGTATACAATATGATGCACCACAGCATTGCCACATTCACACAAACAAACAAACGTACACACTAACGCATAAACATCACCCCCCCCCCCCCCCTCCGCCTTCAATAAGCTAAAGAAGCATATCGAATATATATGATGCGAGGCCCGGTTTTGAGCCCCTGCCACCCGCAATTTTGCTCAGTGACAGAGCCCATGGCACCCAGACCGTGCTCTACCCTATGCGTGCAAACTTTACAACCATTTCCGATGTGTGTGGCGCTCAACTTGTGGCGATACGGCGGTCCCGAAGATGCCAAACCCGACTGTACAGAGCCAAGTATGTCGGAAAGAAACGGGGTATAGTGTACACAATAATAACCCCTACAACACACATGAAATAAGAATATCATACAATGTGATGCACCACAGTAAAGTGGAGGGTCTCTGCCACACGCACAAACACAAAAAACCGCATGCATAAGCATCATCGAACGCACGCACGCGCGCATACGTACCCCCCCCCCCCCCCCCCCCCAACCCCTTGCATAAGCTGAAGAAAGACGGTAGAGTGTAGACACAAATCATCCCCGAACACATATCAAATAATGATAGTATCAAACAATATGATGCACCACAACAAAGTGTTAGGTCTCCGCCACACAGACAAAGACAAAAAACCGCATGCATAAACATCAGCCAACGCACGCACGCGCGCATACGTACACATGCCCCATGCGTAAGCTGAAGAAACATGGTACAGTGTAGACATAAATCACCCCCCGAACACACAGCAAATAATAATTGTATCATACAATATGATGCACCGCAGCAAACTGGAGGGTCTCCGCCACACACACAACCACAAAAAACTGTATGCATAAACACCAGCGAACGCACGCACGCGCGCATACGTACACATCCCGCATGCATAAGCTTAAGAAACATGCTACAGTGTAGACATAAATCACCCCCGGAACACACATCAAATAATAATAATATTATACAATATGATGCACCACAGCATTGCCACATTCACACATACAAACAAACGTACACACTAACGCATAAACATCCCCCCCCACCCTCCGCCTTCAATAAGCTAAAGGCGCATATCGAAAATATATGATGCAAGGCCCAGTTTTCAGCCCCTGCCACCCGCAATTTTGCACAGTGACAGAGCCCACGGCACCGAGACCGTGCTCTATCCTATGCATGCAAACTTTACAACAATTTCCGATGTGTGTGGCGCTCAATTTGTGGCGATACTGCGGTCCCGAAGATGCCAAACCCGACTGTACAGAGCCAAGTTTGTCGGAAAGAAACAGGGTACAGTGTAGACAATAATAACCCCTACAACACACATGAAATAAGAATATCATACAATGTGATGCACCACAGTAAAGTGGAGGGTCTCTGCCACACGCACAAACACAAAAAAACCGCATGCATAAGCATCATCGAACGCACACACGCACGCATACGTACACACCGCCCATGCATAAGCTGAAGAAAGACGGTATAGTGTAGACACAAATCATCCCCGAACACATATCAAATAATGATAGTATCATACAATATGATGCACCACAACAAAATGTTAGGTCTCCGCCACACAGACAAACACAAAAAACCGCATGCATAAACATCAGCCAACGCACGCGCACATACGTACACGTGCCCCATGCGTAAGCTGAAGAAACATGGTACAGAGTAGACATAAATCACCCCCCGAACACACATCAAATAATAATTGTATCATACAATATGATGCACCACAGCAAACTGGAGGGTCTCCGCCACACACACAACCACAAAAAAACTGCATGCATTAACACCAGCGAACGCACACACGCGCGCATAAGTACACATCCCGCATGCATAAGCTCAAGAAACATGCTACAGTGTAGACATAAATCACCCCCGGAACACACATCAAATAATAATAATATTATACAATATGATGCACCACAGCGTTACCACATTCACACAAACAAACAAACGTACACACTATCGCATAAACATCACCCCCCACCCTCCGCCTTCAATATGTTAAAGGAGCATTTCGATTATATATGATGCAAGGCCCGGTTTTGAGCCCCTGCCACCCGCAATTTTGCACAGTGACAGAGCCCACGGCACCGAGACCGTGCTCTACCCTATGCATGCAAACTTTACAACCGTTTCCGATGTGTGTGGCGCTCAAACTTGTGCGATACGCGTCCCGAAGATGCCAAACCCGACTGTACAACCAATTTGTCGAAGAACAGGTACAGTGTAGACAATAATCACCCCTACAACACACATAAATAAAATAAGCATACAATATGATGCACCACAGTAAGTGGAGGTCTTGCACACGCACAAAACTCAATAAAACCGCATGCATAAGCATCAGCCACCACGCACCACCCCGCCATCAAACCAACCATGAATAAGCTAAGGCACATTTCGAAAACATATGATGCAAACGCCCGTTTCGGGCTCCTGCCATCCGCACTTTTGCACACTTACAGAGCCCAGCGGTACCAAGACTGTGCTCTACGCTATGCATACAAACTCTACAACCATTTCTGATGAGTGTTGCGCTGGAGTTGTGGCGATACCACAGCTCCGAAGATGGCAACCCTGTTTGCACAGAGCCAAGTTCGTGCAAAGAATCATGGTACAGTGTAGGCAATAATGACCCTACAACACACATCAAATAATAATATCATATAATATCATCAAATAATAATATCGTGTAGTAGAAACCCTGCACGTTGCTGTGGTGTCATATTATGTGATATTATTATTTGATGTGTTTTGTATGGGTCATTTTTCCTACACTGTACCGTGTTTCTTTCTCCACAAACTTTGCTATGTGCAACGGGGTTGCCATCTTCAGGGCTGTGTTGTCGCCATATGTCCAGCGCCACACACATCAAAAATGGTTGTAAAGTTTGTATGTATAGCGTAGAGCACGGTCTTGGTGCCGTGAGCTCGTAACTGTGTAAAAGTGCCAGTGGCAGGAGCCCCAACGGGCGTTGCATCATATGTTTTCGAAATGCGCCTTTAGCTTATTCATGGTTTTGTTGTGCGTGTGTTTTGTGTGTGGGGGGGGGGGGGGGGGGAGGGTATGCACTTGCATTGATGTTAGTGTGTACGTTTGTTTGTGCTTGTGAATTTGACACACCTGTGGTGCATCATATTTTATGATATTATTATTTGATGTGTGTTGTAGTGGTGATTATTATCTACACTGTACCATGTTTCTTTCCGACAAACTGGGCAAAGTACAAGCAGGGTTGCCAGCATCGGGGCTGTGTTGTCGCCATAAGTCCAGCGCACACACATCCGAAATGGTTGTAAAGATTGCATGCATTGAGTAGAGCTCGGTCTTGGTGCCGTGGGTTCTGTAACTGGAAAAGTGCAGGTGGCAGGGGTCCGAATCCTACGTTTTCGTCACATCTTTTGGAAATGGACCTTTAGCTTATTCATGGGGGGGGGGGGGGGGGGGGGGGGGTAGCGTGTGCGTTCGTATGTGCTTTTGCTGGTGTTTATGCTTGCGTTTTATTGTGTTTGTGCGTGTGGCGGAGACCCTGCACTTTGCTGTGGTGCATGATATTGTATAATATTATTATTTGATGTGTGTTGTAGGGGTCATTATTGACTACGCTGTACCATGTTTCTTTCCCCAAACTTGGCTCTGTGCAAACGGGGTTGCTATCTTCGGGTATTTGGTGTCGCCACAAGTCCAGCACCAAACATATCAGAAAGTGTTGTAAAGTTTGTATGCATAGAGTAAAGCACGGTCTTCGTGCCGTGGGCTCTGTAACTGTGCCAAAGTGCGGGTTGCAGTGTCCCAAATCGGGCGTTGCATGATATGTTTTCCGAAATGTCCCTTTAGCTTATTCATGGTTTGGTTGTGGGGGGGGGGGGGGGGGGGGTATGCACGATGGCTGGTGTTAGTATGTACGTTTTG